>JAJPUD010001266.1:361096-376361 GCA_023553655.1 Myrmecobius fasciatus | reverse complement strand
CTACTGTCTCCATTCAACTTTCTCCATAGATCTATCATACCTAACTTTTCTAACAATTGGTTTATCTCCCTAGTTTCTTTCTTGTTTATTTTGTAGTTTGATTTATCTAATTCTGAGAGAGCAAGGTTGAGATCCCCCACTAGTATCGTTTGGCTGTCTATTTCTTCTTGCATCTCTCTTAATTTCTCCCCTAGGAATTTGTGTGCTATTGCACTTGGTGCATATATATTTAGTATAGATATTGCTACATTATCTATGGTACCCTTTAATAAAATATAGTTTCCTTCCTTATCTCTTTTGATTAGATCTATCTTGGCTTTTACTTGATCTGAGATAAGGATTGCTACCCCTGCTTTTTTTTGTTCACCTGAAGCATAATAGGTCCTGCTCCAGCCATTTACCTTCATCCTATATGTGTCACTATGTTTTAAATGTGTTTCTTGTAGACAACATATTGTGGGATTCTGGTTTTTAATCCAGTCTGATATCCGCTTCCGCTTTATGGGAGAGTTCATCCCATTTACATTCACAGTTAGAATAACTAATTCTTTATTTCCTGCCATCTTATTTACCCAAGTTATGTTTTCCCCTTTCCTTTCCCCTTTCTCCCTTCCCCCCTCCTCAGTACTTTGCTTTTGATGACCCTCTCCCCCAAACAATACTCTACCCTTTAGATCCCCTCCCCCTGTTTTTACTCCTTTCCCCTGATTCTTCTATTTTCCCTTCTATTAGTTTGTCCCTTACTTTTGCTCCTTTCCCTCCCACTTCCCTCTAGCAACAGACAAGTTTCTATGTGAAATCAAATGTCTGATATACACTTTTAGAGCCCAACCTGATGAGAGTAAGATTTACACAGTGCTCATCTCCCTCCTCTCTTTCTCTCAATTATATTAGGTTTTCTTTGCCTCTTCAAGTGATTTTACCTTGTTTTTACCTCCTTTTTTTTTAGATCTTATTTTACCACTTTTTCCCTCTTTTCCCCAGTATGACAACCTTTTCCCCTCTAGTTCTCTTTTTCATATTATCAAAGTAATATTTAGTTAATTATACCCCCAAACTTTGAGTATCCCCCTAGTAAAAATAAATTTCTCAAGAGACCTTTCCTTTTTACCTTTTTATGCATCTCTTGAGTTCTGTGTTTGGGTGTCGAATTTTTTGTTCAGATCTGGTCTTTTCATTAGAAATAGGTGAAATTCACCTATATCATTGAATGACCATCTTCTTCCCTGGAGGATAATGCTCATTCTAGCTGGATAGGTTATTCTTGGCTGTAATCCAAGTTCCTTTGCCCTTCGGAATATCTGGTTCCAAGCCCTTTGATCCTTCAGTGTGGAAGCTGACAGATCCTGTGTGATTCTAATTATTGATCCTCGGTATTTGAATTGTTTCTTTCTAGCTGCTAGCAGAATCTGTTCCTTGGTGCTATAGTCCTGAAATTTAGCCATGATATTCCTTGGGGTCTTAATTTTGGGGTCTCTTTCAGGAGGTGATCAGTGAATTCTTTCAATGGTGATTTTGCCCTTTGATTCTACAATCTCAGGGCAGTTTTCTTTCAGGATTTCCTGGAAGATAGTGTTTAGATTCTTTTTTTGATCATGGCTTTCAGGAAGTCCAATAATCCTTAGATTGTCTCTCCTAGATCTATTTTCTAAGTCAGTTGTTTTTCCTAGGAGATATTTCATATTTTCTTCTAATTTTTCATTTTTTTGTTTTTGTTTGACTGATTCTTCAAGTCTTAGTGAATCATTCACTTACATTTGTTCAATTCTTATTTTTAAAGTGTTGTTTTCTTCAGTTACCTTTTTAAGCTCCTTTTGTAACTGGCCAATTTGTTCATTGCACTCTTTTTCCACTTCACTAATTTTATTTTTTAATAAATTGGTGTCTTTTTTATATCTCTTTTGCAGGGCATCCTATCCTTCTTGCAAGATACTGTATCCTTCTTGCACTGATTTCAGTTTATTTTCCCATTTATCCTCCAGCTCTCTTTTGAGGTTCTTTATGCAATCTTCCAGAAAGGCCTTTTGAAAGGGGGACCAGTGATGGTCCTTGGTGTTTTTTTCTGGATTTTTGTCTAAAGAAACCTCTGGATCTGAGGTCGTTTCTTTGCCTTGATAAAAGCTGTCTATGGTGAGAGCTCTCTTTTGCTTCTTCATCATTTTTTTTTTAGACAGCATGCATATCTCTTTAAGGTAGGGAAAAAAAAAACTGTGGCTGAAGACGCTTTGCCCTGGGGCACTTCGGCGAGTTGACTTAAGGTGCTGGGCCGGTGGGGGCTAGGACTAAGTCCGAATTACTCCTTAAACAAGGCAAGTCTGCCAGAACACCTGCCCCCAATCAGGGCAGAGTGTCCCGAGTGCCTCAGATAAACTCCAGGTGTTTGGAGTTTGGAGTTTGGAGTTTGGAATTTCTTCCATGATGAGCTGAGCTGAGTCCCACCCTCACTTCCGGCCTGCACAGGGGTCGTCTATTTATCTCTCTGTTCGAGTCCGACTAACCTGATATGAAGTTCTCCAGAGAGCCATGCCCAAATATTTCTGAGTTCGTTGACTTGAAGATCAGTTCAGAGGCTTATTTTATTGTTGATTTGAGAGAAGATGGGAGGAGAGGCAGAAAGTCACCTTTTCACTCTGCCATCTTGGCTCCGCCCCCCTGAAACTAATTTTAAAAAAATAATTCCTGTTAATGTAATAATAAGTGATAGTGGAAGAATGAGTTCTTCCCAGATAATATATTTCGTGAAGATAATGCTTTGATCCAAAGACATGATTCTAATTGTAATATAACATGGAGGTGGTATGCTGTAGTACAAAGAAACTTGAATAAATACTTAGGAGACTAGATTTCAGTACCCAATCTTCTCAATCTATAACAAGCTCTCTGGTTCTCAGTTTCTTTATCTATAAAATGGCTATAATTAATTCTTAAGTCTATTATTTACTAAATGTATAATTCCATTGTCCTTGTCAGGAATAAGTGAGATTTTATATAGAGAGAGAGATATATATTTAATATTTTTTATATATGTGTGTATAGAAAGGGTTCTGTGACCATATAAATGTGCAATTATTATAGTAGGACATTTAATAAGTGCTATTACCAGTTATCATGGGAAATTAGATTGGGCTTCCTGAACTTATTGAATGATACCATATTAGAAGATCTATTTTTAGGGCCATTCCTGAGGAAAGATAAGTTTGTAGCCTAAATGATCACAAATCAGGTATATTATGGGATGGATTCTTGCTCCCTTTTGTTTTGGACTAAATAGTCTCTGAATTTTCTTCCTTTTTTTTTTCCTGAGGCAATTGGGGTTAAGTGACTTGCCCAGGGTCACAGCTAGGAACTGTCAAATGTCAAATACCAGATTTGAACTCAGGTCTTCCTGACATCAGGGCTGATGCTCTATTCACTGTGCACTAGCTACCCCTTCTTATTTTTCTTTAAACATATTTCCTCTGTTGCCTTTTATATCATTAATCAGTCATTTCAACACATCCTCTCATGAATAAATAAAAACAAGCAAAAATTTCAAATATACCGAATTCTGTCCAAGTAGTTCCCCACTTCTATACGTTGATACTATATTTAGTACAGTTCTTTGCACATAGGAAGTCCTTTTTCATTGATTTCAACCTCTTCCCCTAAGTTTCTTTTAATTCTGAGATTCCATAAGATTTGCTATAGTACTATCTTTGGTGTTAATGACATAATATCTTAGATGAGACATAAGATAAAGATCTGCTTCATCATGAAGTTTTCAGGGGATCACCTCATATCAGAAGCAACCATGGAGATCATCTGATCTACTTCCTCATTTAAACAGATGAGGAAACTGAGGCTCACTGAGGCCAAGTGTCTAGCCTATAATAACAAAACTAGGGACAGTGAGTGGCACAGTGAATAGAGTACAAGGCTTGGAGACAGGGATACTCATGTTTAGGAATTCAAATCTGGATTCAGACTCTTTCTTACTAGCTCTGTGACTGTAACAAATCATTTAACTCTATTTGCCTCAGTTTCCTCATCTGTAAAATTAGCTGAAGGAAATGTCAAACCACTCCAGTACCTTTGCCAAGAAAACTCCAAATGGGATCATAGTTTAACAACAAAAATAGCTAGTAATTGGAAGAATTAGGCCTAAGTTTTTGACAAGTCCATTGCTATTTCTTTTCCTATTTAAAATTTAACACTTTATTTTTTCCCCAAATATACAATAAGAAATTTTATAGCATTCATTTTTACAAGATTTTGAGTTCCAGAGTTTACTCTCTCTCCCCCTCTTCCCTTTCCTCTCTTCCAAAAAAAGTAAGCAGTTTTGTTGTGCCACAGTTCCATGTCTCAGTTTCCCTTAATTGTTCTGCCTTAGTAGCAATCTCCCCCCTCCCTTCTGACCATCAGGAATAATTGGGCTATCATTCCAAAGGGTCATAAAACCTCCAGATGGTCCATCTCCAATACCCCTTATCATTTGGCTTCAGACTCAGTGGCTCCTAGCTTCTTCCCAAACTTATCTGAATTTCTGATCCTTTCTCTATACCTCCAATCTGTTAGAACTGAATTGATAATCCTTTCCTGGAACTCCAAGTCCCCAGTGCCCTCCCCCTCTTCCTGCCTCTTGAGCTCTTTGTTCCCCTGAGCTCCAGGGGCACTATAGGAATCCTGTGACCAAATTCATTAATTGCTGATCCAATACTTGAGATCCAGATAGCTGGCTAATGGCTGCCAGTCTAACTCTCCAGGACTGGATGCTTTGAGGCAGAAGTTCCATTCAGTCCCATCCATAGCTATGGATTCTAAACTCCCCATTAACATCAATAAAATATTAACTAGTCTACAATCTGTAGCACTGCCTCAGTTTCTCCCAGAGCATTACATTTGGAGGTCCTTGCAAGATGAGCATTACAGTTTGAACTAATTTATATACTTTTATATTTACATATTATCATGTAAAACATGCTATTTCCTTTTTGTTTGTCTGGGTTTTTTTGGGAAGGGGAAGTTTTGTTTTGTTTTTTGTTTGGGGTTTTTTTGGGTTTTTTTGTGAGGCAACTGTACACAGCTAGTAATTATCAAGTGTCTGAGACTGAATTTGAATTCAGTTCCTCCTGATTCCAAGACTGGTACACTGTTTTCAAATATGTAGCTAATTTACTGGACAACTGGAAGTATCAATAGTAGAGTCTAAAGAAAAATACAAAATTCAGTTGTGTAGTTATCCTCTCTATATATGTAATTGAAACTTTAAGTGATTCAGTTGCCTGAATCATCCACAGATTTGCATTGTAATATGTCCTCTACAAAGGGAATCCTATAACCTTTGAGTTATGGCTGTATTATATTCTTCAGCTCTTTCAGAGGGAAGATTGTCCCCAGGTGAAAGTAATTGCCAAGAATGTTGCGTTAAAACAGCAAACACTGGTGAAAGTTTAAGCATATCCACCTGCCATGTGATTTGATCTTTAGAATGGCATTATGATGGAGCCAGAGCTAAAAAAGCCATTATGAAACAGTGGTCATTTTGAATTTTGTCCTTATAATTGACTTTATTCTTTACTAAGGAATGAAAATACCTTCTGAAGTTAAATTTTCACTTCTTTCCTCCAGTGGCCTGGGTATTGCATCAGTTGCCCCAAGGGCATGATGCAATTCTATAACTGTGCTCCATGTTCCCTACTGCTATTTTTCTAGGAAATTTACTCATATTCTAGGAAGATAATCACATTCTCCTCTGCCTTCCCCACCCCCACCAAACAAATCACTAAAAATCTTTTTTTTTCATTTGAAGCAAAAGCATATTTAATACACACACACACACACACACACACACACACACACATTAGAAAAGACTCAGCTGCATTCAAATAAACACCCAAAGACATCAACTCCTCACCTCCTTCCCCCACAACCCCATGCCTTTCTATATATGGAGTGACTGACTGGGTAACTGATGAAAGGAAGTCATAGACCATACGTTTAGAGCTGCCAGGGACTCTAGAGGTCACCTTGGCCAATCTCCTTATTTTATATAAGAAGAAATGATAAACCCAGAGGAGTGATGACTTTCCTTAGCCTGTAAATGGTACAATCACAATTTGAACCCAGGGGTCCTCCCCTCCAAAGCCAAGTACTCTTCCAGCTATAGTAACAACATTTTATGTTGTTATCTACTTCAATCTCTTAGAGTAAATTTAAGTCTATAATGATGTGTGGGTCAGCAAGCATCACTAGGGATGAAGTGAGAGGACAGTTGGAGTACAAAATCTTTTTTTTATTTGCTACCATTTGAATAATCATAAGATCCTAGTTTTAGAGCAGGAAGATGCTTTAGAGGTCATCTAGTCTAATTTCCTCATTTTATGGATGAGAAAACAGAGGCTCAGGAATTCAAGTGATTTACCCAAAGTTACACAAATATTAAGTAACTAAGAGCAAGATTCAAATCCAGGTCCTCTGACTCCAAAGACAATACTATTTCCACAGCATCATACTATCTCCCAAAATGACCTATCAAACAAGCCTTTCTAGATATTTCCCTTCTTTCTTAATTATTAGTATCTTCTGTTTATACATCACCTCTATTTGGGCATATATCCATCTCTATTCCCTACCCAGTGAACAATTCATTTAAGGAAAAAACAATAGAAGAACAAGGGTGTGACATAGAGGGTGAGGAAGACAATGCATTAAAACTAACAAAACCATTAGTCAATTTTGGCAATATATGTAATATTCTTCCATTCATCAAGGAAGGGAAGTTTCCCTGTTTAATAATAATTTTTGTTGTTGTTTAATCTAATTCTTCCTGACTCTTTGGGATTTTCTTGGCAAAGATATTGGAGCAGTTTGCTAATTCCTTCTCCAGCTCATTTTACAGATGAGGAAACTAAGGCAAATAGAGATTAAGTGACTTGCCTAGGATCACCCAGCTAGTATGTTTCTGAGGACAGAATTGAACTCAGGAAGAATCTTCCTCACTCCAGGGCCATTGCTTTGTCCACTGTACCACCTAACTGCCCAATAATAAAAATAATAAAATAATAAAAAAAAGTCCTAGCATTTATTTGGCTTCTAGTTTGCAAATATTACCTAATTTGATCAACACAATAACCCTGGAAGATAAGTGCTGTTACTTTCCTCATTATACAGTTAAGGAAACTGAGGTGAATAAAGATTAAGCGATTTAACCAGTGACATATAGCTAGTAACCTGGATCTACATCTGACCCCAGGTCTCCCTGACTTCAGGCCCACTGAACCATTTACCAAAAGATACTCATTGTTTATAACTTAGTACTCCCCATTGCATTTTCTCACCCACCTACTTTCTATTCCTTCCAACCTTCCCCATTTTAAGTAGTTACTTTTAATCTAGACTGGGAAATCAGGTAATTGAATGTTACAGGTTCCACCAGGAGTGTGCCTGAAATTGCTGTGACCAGAGAGGCTAATGCTGATGGATCTCTCACTTTTAGGAGCTTTGAGCAGCAATGGGTTAAGCTTATCTGGTGTCTACATTAAGGTTGATACCAATTTGGTAAATCTCTAGGAGCTGGGGTTAAAGAGGTAGGAGGAAAGGGCGGAGCCTACTTAAGGAGTCCATAACAGGTAAAACATGAGGAAGAAAAAGATGAGGAGGAGAAGAAGGAGGAGGGAGGAGGAGGAGGAGGAGAAGAAGGAGGAGGGAGGAGAAGGAGGAGGGAGGAGGAGGAGGAGGAGGAGGAGGAGGAGGAGGAGGAGCAGGAGGAGAAAGAAGAGGAAGAAGAAAAAAAGGAGCAGAAGGAAAAGAAAAAGAAGAAGAAGAAAGAAGAGGAAGAAGGAAGAGGAGAAATGCATGCTATATATAAATGAAAAGGACAATATGAAATTAGCTCACTTCTTTGTAATTATGTGACCAGACTTAGCCTTAAAAAAAGAGAATAGAAAGTACATGTCACCCATACCACTGGAGAGATGGAGGACTATAAGTAAGGAGTATTGTATATGTTGTAAAATAAAATCAATTGGTTGGCTTTATTGATTTTTTTAAATATTTGGTGTGAAGAAAGAAAAGTACATTTTCTTCTTGGGTGGAAAAAAACACATTTTGAAATATATGTAATATAAAAACAAAGGCATCGAGAATTGTTTTTAAAAGAAGTATAGTGCCCTTCTACAAAGAATTTAGAATAGTTGAGATGAAGCCTGATGGTCAGGATAGAAACCTTCCTTTTGTTTTTAATCTACCAATTAAAGAGAAATGATTCCTTGAAGAGACAGTACTACTTTCCCCCTTATCCTGGAGGTCTTGTGAGAACTGAAATATTGTGTGGGCATAGGCTGAGCTTGGATGGTCTGTGCATGACTTTTTACAGACTGGAATGTATATGAAGGCAGATGGCCTGCCGGAAGCTCAGCCGTATCCCCCACTTTCTCTGCTAACTAGGGGAAAAGCCTAAAACTAAAAGGAGAGGTGTGTCTGAATGAACAAATCATTATCTTTGTTTTTGTTTTGAAAAATTGTATTTTATTTTTACAATTGAATACAAAAATAGTTTTCAATATTCTTTGTTTATAAGATTTTGAGTTTGTTTTTTTTCTCTGTCCCTCCCAGGTTACACATGTGGAATCATGTAAACATATTTCCACATTAGTCATATTGTAAAAGAAGAAACAGAACAAAAGGGAAAAGTCAAACACAAAAAAAGGTGAAAATAGTATGCTTTGATCTCTGATTCAGACTCCATATCACATCAGCATCTTCCATCATGAGTCTTTTAGAATTGTCTTGGATCAGACAAATAATTGTTGAACATTCCACTCTAGAGGACTAATACCAAAGGGTGATTTTGCATGACCTCCCCCTCCCCTCCATATCCCCTTCCATCTCTTTCCAAGAAAACATTTAACAAATCCAAAGCTTATTTGTTCTTTTATACTTGTGTATAGTTCTGTTCTAATTTCTTTCTACCAACATATTCTAAATGTGTGCTAATGAAGTCAAGTTTCTTCAAGAAATCTATAATAATTAGCCTTGACTAATTATGCAATTTTGAAAGACCCATTTAAAAATTATTGGTGGGGGAAAAAAAGGAGAAAAGTCACTCTTTAGGATCTTTTTTTATCTTTTTTCCCAGAAAAAAGGCTTTAGACGTTAAAACTAACCGAAGTTCTGTCTACTGATGCAGCACAAGAGATATAAAAAGGCAAAAAATTAAAATAAAAATAAAAATTATTGGTGGGGGCAGCTGGATGGTGCAGTGGATAGAGCACCAGCCCTGGAGTCAGAAGATTTCAAATCTGGCCTCAAATATTTAACACTTACTAGCTAGTGACCCTGGGGAAATCACTTAACCCCAATTGCCTCATCAAAAAAAAATAGTGATAGAGGAAGTTAGGATCTGAAAGTGTGAGTTCAGCTTTTGGGGGAACTCCTGGTGTTAAACACCCACTCCCCTTAAGCCAAGCAACTGGGCCAATTTTTGATTTTGGTTTGATTTCTGGAACCCTCCGAGTTCGAATGCCTTGTCCATGATCACCCAGCCAGTATATAATTAGAAATGGGACTTGAACCTGGGTCTTCCTCACTCCCAGATTGCCCTGGGTATCAATCATATAGCCCTGACTCTCAGTCATAATTATTCCTTGAAAATAGCATGTCCTCCATGCTACATTTCAGATGAGAGTCGATCATGAATAGCCAAACCACAAACCCCAAGGGTTCTGTATTTCACATGATTTCCTTTGGTTGTCAGCTTTTGTCAATGGCTGGCACAGAACAGCCACCTCTCTTCCCAGGCCTGTCCTTGGGGATGGGGATTCAGGGGATGGCCAGAGGTCCAGGCTTTGGCAACTGGCCTTGGGAGGATGATGATCACTTACCAACCAGTACTTAAAAAGACCTAAGCTCATATCCATATCTTTGCCTCTCTGGCATAAGTGCTTTTTATTCATGGTACATGTCTTAATGTCTCTACCAGACTATAAACTTTTTATTGTCTACAAGCAAATCTTACCTATCCTTATATTGTCTACAGCTACAGCCCTGAGTTTAGTAGTTATTCAATAACTGTAGATCAATAACCTGGCACACAGGTGGCTCAGGCCATAGGGACTCAGCGGTGAGAAGCAGCAGTGGGATTCAGCAGCCCCCTGCGTGTCTGAACAGCCTTTTAAGGATTGCATGACTCATCTCCTGGTGTGGAAAAGGGGCTAAAAATTGTCTGCTTATCCAACCCTGGGCTGATTATCACTGCAGGTAGGGATCCCACTCAGGGGGTCGAGACTCTAAAAAATGTACAAAAGCTTCTGGAAAGTACACAGAATTAGAGAAACTGCCCCAAATGTTCATATGGGTTATTTGTGTCCGATCTGTGGCAGAGCATTCGAGCTTGTATTGGTCTGATCTGCCATAGTCAAACACTATAACTCAACTCTAACATAGTGATGTTATTTTGTCTCTCTAAGAAAAGGAAGAACAACCACCTCAATGACCAGTTGTCAGAAAACTAGAATGAAGGTAACAATGGATTTCATGGTTTATCATTCTCATGATCATATTATATCACATATTCACTTTAGTGGCTAAGCCCTGGCTTTGAGATTGCCATTCATACAAATCAACCCATAAACTGACACCCTACCACCTATTCCCCCATTAAAAGAAAATAAGCCTATTAATATGCTTGGGACTGTGCTATTCATTTCACAAGTATCTCATTTAATCCTCACATGCACCTGAGAGATATAATTATAGAGGAGGAAAGTGTCAGACCCAAGATCACACAGCTAGTAAATACTTGAGCCCTGGTCTTCCTAATTCTAGGACTGGCATTCTTCCCATTGTGTCACTTAGCTGATTCAAACAAAGGTGTAGCTATCTAGCCTTCATCTTCTCCTAAATTCTGATCCTAATATACATTCCAATTAATTACAACTATATAGAAAAACATTTTGAAGGAAGTGATGGATGGGGAGGAGGGGAATATTATAATTTGCTTTTCTTTATTCCAAAATACCACAAGGGATACTAAATTTTTGTTCATCATTTTCAGTCATGCCCATTTCTTTTTGACTCCACATGGGATTGTCATAGTAAAGATACTGAAATGATTTGCCTTTTCTTTTTCTAGCTTATTTTACAAATGAGGAAACTGAGGCAAAAGTGTGTGACTTGCCTAGGATCACACAGCTAGTAAATGTCTGAGGCCAAATTTGAACTCAGGTTTTCTGGACTCCAGGCCCAGCATGCTGTGTGGTCTCATTGCCCTAGTGATATTTTAACTTGTGATTATTCTATTGAGAATTCTAGTAAACTAAGCATAGCATGGTATTAGTGGTGAAGGTAGATGAAAAAGCCATAGTAAAGAGTACATTTTTCTGAAACTTACAAGGTGATAAATTAAGAACGATGATATAGACCCAAACTGAACATTTTAAATCTTCTTAGACATTTGCCAAACTGCACATACAGGAATGCTTCCTTATTCATGGTTTATATAATTCCAGGAGATAGATTTTCCAAATCCTATCAAATACAGGTTCATATTTGATGACTTTTTCCCAGATGCAGTTTGATGCAGGAGTATGGCAATCTCAAAGCCAGGACTTAGCCCCTGAAGTGAATCAGTATGTGTTATAATATGATCATGAGAATGATAAACCATGAAATCCATTGTTGCCTTCATCCCAGTTTTCTGACAACTGGTCTATTTAAAGATAATTTATACAGAACAGGGGTTGCCGATTTCCCAGACTCCTGATCACTGTGATATATCAGAAGATGGGCATTATGTTAGTGACCCAACTCTGAGTATTGCAATTGGGGATGATGACAAAACATTAACTATAGAAAAATGATTAGGGCATCAATAGAGTGGAACCAGTCAGAAGGTGAAGTAAGTTACAATACCAAACCTACCTAGAATGGAGGTTAATTTAACAAACATATATTAAGTGATTATTATTTGCAAATTATTGCTCTTAGTGCTTACAATCCAGATAAAACAAAACAGGCCCTATCATCAAGGAGTTTACATTGTACTGATGAGAGAAAGGAGAAAGCAGAACAGCATTTCTAAAGAAGGGAGAAATGAACCTGTTTAAGCATCAGAGAGTATGTCAATGAAGTCTGGCTCAGACAGCTTTGAAAATTAGTTCACTCCCTCCATCTTTGGCCAGCTTTTTGACCAGAATGGGGTTTTCCTGGCAAAGATACTGGAGGACTTTGCTATTTCCTTTTCCAACACATTTTACAGATGTGAAAATAAGGGAAAACAAGGTAAAGTGACTTGCCTGGGGTCACACAGGTAGTAAGTGTTTGAGGCCAATTTTGAACTCTTGGAAGATGAGTCTTTCTGACTTTCAGGCTTGGTACTCTATCCATTAATGAATAATTAGTGAATCATTAATGAAGAAGTCAGGGAAGGCTTCCCAAAGGAGGTGACATTTTGAAGTCTTTAAAGAATAGGCAGGAATGAAATGAGTTGAGAGTGCTAAGGGGGTGGCCTATTCTAGGAATAGGGAACAATGGAAACAAAAGAAGGAAAATAGAATTGATTTTTGCTGAAATAAAATATGTAGAAAGAATATATATGAAATAAGGCTGTAAAGATAATATATCATCAGAATTTGGGGCCATGAATATATGTCAACACGATGACTTGGTAAACTTTGCTGAATGGACAATATTAATATATAGATTAATATATTTATATGTGTGTATTCACATGTATGAATATTATTGTTGTTCAGTCATTTCAGTCATGTCAGACTCTTCATGACCTTGGCAAAAATGCTGGAGTTTTTTCCAGGTCCTTCTCTAGTTCATTTTCCAGAAGAGGAACTTAGACAAACAAGGCTAAGTGTTTTGCCCAGGATTATACAAGAAATACTTATCTGAGGCTAGATTTGAACTCAAGAAGATGAGGCTTCCTGACTTCAGGTCTGACAGCCTTTCCACTGTACCACTTAACTGATAAACACACACACACACACACACACACACACACACAAGTGTACACACAATTCATTTGAAACTGCCAGCTAGGAATGTTACAGTAAGAAAACTGATCAACTGAAACCATTTAATTTGTGGGTGATTTTTTTTAGCTTTTTTTAGAAGCCATTTAATTTGTAAAAGAATTAATAGGGCAATTTGCAATCAGTTTATTACCTCCTAAGCATCTAACAGCATGTACCTCAAACTACAGAAGTAGTTTGCTTGAGAATTATTTTTTGACCTTAAAATTAATTAGTTAAAATTTTTATCAAAAGGCTCTCAAGAAGAGAGTACAGTAGGACTTTAAAGATTGGGGGCCTGGGTCTCTGAAAGGGGAGAGTTCAGAAAGCATACAATTATACTATAATATTTTTTCCTCCACTGTAAAATGAGGGTGTTGGACCACACAGTTTTAGAGCTAAGATATTCTAATATGAATGTTTAAAAATAAACATATAGTGTAACCTCATAATGACTAATAGTCAAAAGCCAACCCTTCCCATTCTAATTTTGTATCAACTTAATGATGTGATAGCCCACACACATTTCTGGTCTTTTTATGAGCTTCTTTACTTCATACTGAATTCTAGATTTAGTCACCTGATGCTGAATCCACCTATGTGGTCTTCAATGACTTGTTCCCCTGATGAACATAGGATTAAAGATCACACAGGTTTTGTATTTTATGAGGGGCACCTCAGAAGATATCTAAAGACCTGAAACCCTGACTTTAGATAGACACTCAAACTCTTCCTTCTCACACTTCAGAATTCAAAGAAAACATGTTCTCCTATCAACCTAGGAAAACGCCAAGGTCACTGCCCAAGTCTTTGATGAGCAATAAAATAGAACATAACAGGCTAATGGTGGAAGGACATTAAAAATGGAAGAGTACTATTGATTTCAACGTGTTAGTACAAAAGCTAAGCAGCAATAGCTATTGGAAATAAGAAAAAAATAAAACTCTGAGCCTTATGTTGTGGACAATATGTGCAAAAAGCCAGAAAGAAAGTTAGTTCTTTCAACTACTTTATAAAAAGTAGTTATAGGTTTTATTGACATAGTCTGTTTGGAGATTTTTAGAAATAAAAGTGGGGTGAATTTCCATTCTCTCATTATGGAAGAAGCTTTTTTTGGTTACAAAATTTTAAAATTTGTTAATATGGTTTTCTGAGACTGACAGATTAATGTGCTATACTGATAGAGTGAGTTTCTTTTTATTCAATGTTTTATGTTTCAAGAATTTGAAGTAAGGACATTAGTTCAAATCCATATTCAATCCCAAAGCCCAACTAGAAGATTGCTAAAATACACTAAAGAATCATAATACAAAGAATAATTTACATTTAGGTAATGTATGATAGGTTACTAAGTGCTTGTATGTAAAATGTATTTACTCTTACTAACCCTTTAAATCTTAGTAACCAACATAGGAAACTTTTAAAGCTAGTCCCATGGAAATATCTTTAGAATTTATGTTTCTTTTTCCCTATTGAATTTTGGATCAAATACAAAGTCTTATTTGGGGAATTAAAAGTCCTGACAAGCAGGCTCCGACCATCCTTTCCATGGTTACTATACTTTACTCCTTTTCACACACCCTAAAACCCAGCTAAATTGGTTTCTTTGCTGTTACTCATTTTACACCATTTTACCTTCTGTTTTCTGGTCTTTGCACATACCTAGAGTATATTCTTTTCTCAGTTCAACTAATTCTGCATACATGAGACCTTTTCTAATTGTCTCCCACTCTCCCCAAAGCGAGCTAATGCCTCCTTTCCCAAATCATTTTGTTTTGAATATATTTATACAGTTTTTCTGAAAAACTTTAAGCTCCTTGAGGACAGGAAGCATTTCATTGTTTCTCATTTTTATCTTTGCAGTCCTAACACAGCACAGTGCCTGAAACAAAGTAGATCCATAATAAACACTTATTGATTCTCTCTTTGGCTTTAGGTTTCTGACTCTGTATCTGTCTGTCTCTTTCTATGTGTGTCTATCTCTGTATCTGTCTCTCTGTGTCTGTGTCTGTCTCTGTCTCTGTCTCTGTGTCTGTCTCTGTCTCTGTCTCTCTGTCTCTCTGTCTCTGTCTCTCCCTCCCTCCCTCCCTCTCTCTCTCTCTCTGTCTCTGTCTCTCCCTCCCTCCCTCCCTCTCCCTCTCTCTCTCTCCCTCCCTCCCTCCCACCCTCCCTCTCTCTCTGTCTCTCCCTCTCTCTCTCTCCCTCTTCCTCTCCCTCTTCCTCTCTCTCTCTCTCTCTCTCTCTCTCTCTCTCTCTCTCTCTCTCTC
>JAJPUD010001266.1:318201-346184 GCA_023553655.1 Myrmecobius fasciatus | reverse complement strand
GGTATTTGAATTGTTTCTTTCTAGCTGCTAGCAGAATCTGTTCCTTGGTGCTATAGTCCTGAAATTTAGCCACGATATTCCTTGGGGTCTTAATTTTGGGGTCTCTTTCAGGAGGTGATCAGTGAATTCTTTCAATGGTGATTTTGCCCTTTGATTCTACAATCTCAGGGCAGTTTTCTTTCAGGATTTCCTGGAAGATAGTGTTTAGATTCTTTTTTTGATCATGGCTTTCAGGAAGTCCAATAATCCTTAGATTGTCTCTCCTAGATCTATTTTCTAAGTCAGTTGTTTTTCCTAGGAGATATTTCATATTTTCTTCTAATTTTTCATTTTTTTGTTTTTGTTTGACTGATTCTTCAAGTCTTAGTGAGTCATTCACTTGCATTTGTTCAATTCTTATTTTAAAGTGTTGTTTCCTTCAGTTACCGTTTTAAGCTCCTTTTGTAACTGGCCAATTTGTTCATTGCACTCTTTTTCCACTTCACTAATTTTATTTTTCAATAAATTGGTGTCTTTTTCATATCTCTTTTGCAGGGCATCCTATCCTTCTTGCAAGATATTGTATCCTTCTTGCACTGATTTCAGTTTATTTTCCCATTTATCCTCCAGCTCTCTTTTGAGGTTCTTTTACAATCTTCCAGAAAGGCCTTTTGAAAAAGTGACCAGTGATGGTTTTTAATACCTTCTTCTGGTATTTTGTCTAAAGGAACCTCAGGATTTGGGGTCATGGCTTCTTTGTCTTGATAAAAGCTGTCTATGGTGAGAGCTCTCTTTTGCTTCTTCATTTTTTTTAGACAGCATGGATATCTCTTTAAGGTAGGGGAAAAAAAAACGGCGGCTGAAAGGCAGCTGAAGTTCTATGCCCTGGAGCACTTTGGCGAATTAACTTAAAGTGCTGGGCCGGTGGGGGCTAGGACTAAGTCCCTTAAACAAGGCAAGTCTGTCAGAACACCTGCCCCCAATCAGGGCAGAGTGTCCCAAGTGCCTCAGATAAACTCCAGGTGTTTGGAATTTGGAGTTTGGAGTTTGGAGTTTTTGCCACGATGAGCTGAGCTGAGTCCCACCCTCACTTCCGGCCTGCACAGAAGTCATCTATTTATCTCTCTGTCCGAGTTAGACAAACCTGATATGAAGTTTTTCAGAAAGCAGTGTCCAAATATTTCTGAGTTCGTTGACTTGAAGATTAGTTCAGAGGCTTATTTTATTGTTGATTTGAGAGAAGATCAGAGGAGAGGCAGAGAGTCACCTTTTCACTCCGCCATCTTGGCTCTGCCCCCCAACTTTATTTTTTTTCAAAATAACTGGTTCCTTTTGTAATGTTATATATTTTGTGTTATGCATTTAGTAAAAATATTATTCTAAGGAGGGATCCATTGCAAAGGATCCATGCCACAAAGAACAGCTAAGAACCCCATGGCTACTCAAATGGCCTCACTTCACAGGTGTGAACCCTGAGGTCCAAATACAGGAAGTGACTTGAAATAAATCAGACAAAATTGTTAAGCAGTCTGAAAAGAATCCTTTTGAGAGCTCTCTATTGTCCTGTAATAAAAATGTTGTCCAGCATCAGGATTTGTATATTCCTCAAATTTAGAAGTTTTCTTTTTAAGAGAAATAAAAAATAAGCATTCCTTACTAGACACAATAAACTGAATCACTTTCTCCATTGCTATTGTTCAGCCATTTTTCAGTCATGCCTTTATGACCCCATTTGGAGTTGTCTTAACAGAGATATTTGTGTGGCTTAACTTGCGATTCCCTTCTCCAGATCATTTTACAGATGAAGAACTGAATTGTGAGGGTCACACAGTTAATAAAGATCTAAAGCTATATTTGAACTCAGAAAGATGAGTCTTCCTGACTGCAGGCTAAACATGTATCCACTAAGCCACCTAACTGCCCCTACTCTATACATGGTGTAATTTAAATTGGGGTCATCACACAATACTTTTGCAAGTGGCCAAGATGTCCCTTTTCCATTTCTATAGAATATGGACTCTTACCCAAGTATCCATGAAGTCAAAGGACATATTTTTAGGGAGTCCGTGAACTTTGGTGGGATAATTTATATATTTATTTTCATGGAATTTAACATTTCTTTCGATTATGATTCTGAGGAGTAATGCATAGCTCCTCACTTGACTGCCAAAGAAGTCCATAACACAAAAAAGATGAAGAATCTCAGATAATAAAATAGTTTCTCTTCATCATTAAATAGTCAAATATCAACAATAATAATAAAATACCCTTGTGGAACAAAACTGCTCCTTGGCTTAAACAACCAAAGCATTTCTCATTTCTGTACAAATTAATAATTCAGAACTAATTTTCTAAGCAATACGCGTCCATCTTGCTAAAAACGGTAGTCCATTACTGGATCCATCTATATTTAGCAGTCATCTCATATACAATATTGGTGGTTGGTTTGTTTTTGAACGTCTCCTTCGTAATGCACATTTAGGGTTATGGGCTTCCAGCATCCTGTCATGTGAAAAGCAACAAGGCAAAAACTCTTCTAGCTCATAAGCTTTGCTGTAGTCTGCTTTTTAACCACTAAGTCAGGATTTCGGAAGAAAAAAAAATAAATCAGGGTAAAAAGGGTAATGCACTGACATCAACAGTTCATGAGATCAAATTTCAATGGGAATAACAGCAGAAAATGTCCTACAAGGCTTAGACAGCCTAAGCATTTCTTTTCAGGCTCCATAATTTATGACAACACAATTTACTTTTGGGAAAGAAAAAAAAACAGATGGGGGTGGTAGTGGGAGCCTGAGTGTGATATAATTAAGGAAACTCCTCGACTCCACTTTAATTTATATAATCTTAGTGAGTTGATTGACAGGTTAACTGACTTGTTCAGGGTCCTACATATAGTAGCTGTCAGGGGAAGGACTTGATTCCAACTCTACTTGACTCCAGGGTGTGAAATACTACCTGAACAACAAAAATTTCCTGATTTTAAGAGTGGACTTCTAACCATTATGCAACATGTTTTTCACATAAAAGCTTTGAATTTTTTTTTAACATAAAAGCTTTAAATTTTTTTTCTTATGTAAAATGTATCTTGAGAGATAGATGTACAATGGACAAAAACAAAATTTTAAGCCTTTATGTTCAGAGTTATGAGAGGCAGTGTTTCATAATGGTTAGAAGCTTCACCTTGGAGTCAGAAAGTTGCTGTTATTTAATTGTGCCCAACGCTTCTTGACCCCACTTTGAGTTTGTTTTTTTTTTCTTTTTTGGCAAAGATACTGGATTTGTTTGTCATTTCCTTCTCCACTTCGTTTTACAGATGAAAAATTTAGGCAGCTAGGTTTAAGTGACTTGCCCAGAGTCACACAGCTATTAAGTGTCTGAAGCCAGATTTGAACTCAGGTTTTCTTGACTCCAGACCTGATACCACCTAGCTGCCCCCAGTTCAAATCCTACTTCAAACACTTACTAGCTGTGTAATGCTGAACACTTAATCAGTCTCAGATTCAGTTTCTTAGTCTATAAAATGGGGATAAGATAGCATTTACTTCTTAAAGTTGTTTCCAAGAGCAAATGAATAATATATGTATAATGATTAGAACACAAACCTGAAAGCACCATATAAATGCTATCTTTTATCAAAGCTTCTTAAAGGAAAAAGGTCCCATCATTAACACCTGATTCCATCCAGGACACTTCTATTATTTCTGTTAATTACTTGTTTCATTTTAAATAAGTAAGTTTACATCTCTAGGACTTTGTTTCCTCATCTGTAAAAAGAAGATCTCTCCCTGTTATCATCTAGAGCATCTCAGGTGCCCTAAGTCTTATGATTCATGACTTTAAAAGACCAATCTAAATTACTCTTCTCATTTTTTAGGAGAGACGTGGTGGAGTAGTATAAAATGGGACATGCATTATCAGACAAGGACATGGATTTGTTTTGCCTGACTATATTAATTTGTTATAAGGTAAGGGTCCAAGCCTAGAAGGAAAGGGTTGGAGCCGAGGCTGGGGGCTATTTTTAAAGTTGCTGCTACAGTTGTGATTATTTATCTTTTGTTTTCAGAGGACCAATGACATCACCAGCTAATGTTTTTCAAAAGTCCACTCCAAGGTTCTCCTCCAAGAAGCCAACCTAGACTGCAGTTACTTTTGTCAGAGGTTGGTCCTTCACCCTTCCAACTTCACTGCTGGCTGAGAACTTTTGTCTACATTACTACATTTGATCCTACTTGGGCATATTCCTCTGCATTTTTACCACTTACAGGATGATAATATCCACATAGTATATAACTCTATACCTCTGTATTTTGTTAATTATATATTTTCTGTGACTATTTTCTTCTAATGGGTTTTATCTCAGTTCCCAGAAGGGTTTTAAACTCTTAGTCAGGGACTGCTATCATATTGTCCCCCTCTCTTTACCAATTCCTCTCTCCCTTCTCCCTCTCCTTCTGTCTGTCTGTCTGTCTGTCTGTCTGTCTCTCTCTCTCTCTCTCTCTCTCTCACACACACACACACACACACACACACACACACACAAAGGCAATGATTATTAACAAACTTATTATTGATTGAAGTTTGAATACCTCTGATCCAGGCATTTCCAAGGATATAAATATTTTTACAAGAAATAATTAAGAAAATGACAGAAAGCTAGCCTTAGAGAAGACCTGGATTCGAATCATACCTGACATATACTAACAGCATAGTCTTCCAGTGCCTCCAGAAAAATCTAGATTCCTAAATTGATGAAGTCATAGGAATAGATAAATATATACATATATGTATGTGTATACCTACATGCATGTAAGTATACATGTTTTATATACATGTGGATAAATATCACTTACCGTAGTCCTGTGAACTAAGAATACTTTGGTTTAAGTCAAAAAGGTTTCCACATATCTCTGGCAAAATAACAAGTCATTTTTTACAACAATTTGTTGCTTGCAAAGCACTTTGCTTACCAAAATCCTGTGAGGTAGGTAATGTAAGTATTCCAAATGTCACAACTCCATTAATTTACTACTAACTGCATTTTTCAGGTGCAGAAACTATCATCCACAGACATAAATTTAGGCAAGATCATTTCTAATGATAAATGGCAGAACCAGGACTTTTATACATGCCTTCGGACTCTTCCTGCTGTGTTGTTCTAACATTAAACTGAACCTAAGGGACAGAGGAACTATATTATACCTACTCCTTTTTTCCCTAGAGAGGCCCTCTGCTATAGACCCTCACATATGGTCCAGCTGAATTCAGTTCCTAGGAACCCTGACCTTAAACAAGAAGGTAGTTTTATTCTCTTTTCTCATATTAACTATTTCACTAAACTCCCACTCCAAAATCTAGGAGACAAATTACCTAAAAATTACACTTTTGCTCCTCTAGGCCTTCCCAACAAGAGAAAGGAAGAAAAGTACCCAATGTACAATATAAATTGGTATAGGAAAGGTATTTATCTACTACAAATAAAAGACACACTAAAAGATATGAAAAACGCAGTATACATTGACCCCCCCCAAAAAAAAGATTTAAAACTTGTTTTAGTAACTTAGTGGTAAATTGACTATGGTACAATCTACTTATATTTAAACCACATTAAACACAAAACAATTTGAGGATTGGTGATTAGGCAGTTTATATTTGACTGTGTCTTTGCACTGTCTCCTTCTGTCAAGATGTACCAGATCTTGGACATTTCTGAAGTTATCTCCAAGGAGTCAGTTATGATCCAATGAGCCTAGGACCCTTAAGTCTTCCGATCCTCAAGGTCTCCTGCAAGCCTAGCCACTCAAGAAAGTGTGAAAGGCATGCCAGGTAGGACCTAGGTCTTCGAAATGAGTCCATGTTCTGTGTGAGAACAGATGAGATTTCAGGTGAAGAACACCTGGTGACCCTTCACTCTTCACAAGAATTAAGAGAAAAAAAGTCCTACTTGCCACAGGGCAAGAATCAGAAAGTTTAATGGATGCTACTTCTTCTTCTTTAACTACCATGGTACCTTACTCCCTCTGATGCTATCACAGAACAAGAAAATAACCAACGGACCACTCAGGATTTTCTTCGTCATACAAGAGCATCATGTATTTCCAGCACTAAACCACCATGTGGCCAGAAGCAACCAGAAGTTTAGTCATTCTTAAACTGCCCAAGTACTGAGGCACCATGTCCAGCAACAGTAAGGCTAATTTTGAGACAGTTCTGTGTACTCCATGTGGCATCTCTGAATCCCAATCCAAGCCTGAATTCTGTTTCTTTTCCCAGATTTCTTCTTCCCCCTTCACAAAGAAACTGGAGTCACCAGGAGAGGGCAGGTAAATCTCAAGGTTCTTTCTTTGACTCCTTGCCTAATTACACATCTTAAAAACTTCAACAACAAAAAATTCCAAATATATCACTCACTTCCCAGGAATGTGAATTTTTCTCTTTTATCACATTTCCCGTGCAATTTCTTGCATCATCTACAATGTTCAGCCACAACAATTACGCAACATATAATCATACATCAATATCTGGACTCACCAATTCATAGATATTATGTGTTATCATCATCCAAACCAATTTGTCTCAGAATCAAACTCTTGGTTAATAATGGGTTGAAAAGAAAATCCAATTGGTTTTGTTACTGACTGACTGACTTTTCTTGTGGTCCTTCAAAATGAGAATTTAGCCAAATGAATTGTTGATATTTAGCTTGGAGAAAAGAACATCATCACTGTCTTTAAATAGCTGAAGGGCTGTCTCATGGAAAAGGGAATTAATTTGCTCTACTTGGCTCCAGAGGACAAATTTGGGAGCCACAGGCAGAAGTTGGCAAAAATAGTAATATAGGTTCAATGTGGGTAACAACTTCATAGCAATTAGAGTGTGGAATGAGCCTCCTTAAGAAGTTGTAAATTAATTGAAATGAACCTAGAAATAAGGCAATTAAATATGGAAAATTTCAAGAATTTTACCCACTTTTTAATCCAATTTTCCAATATTTATTTAATTCATGTTATTCCAACTAAATATTTGATGGTATTTTACAGAATTAGTGTTATGGTTATTCTCAGGATAAAGTAGGGATATGAGAAAAGTTGGCATTACTTCATTTGAAGAGGCAAGGCTATCATCCAGCACCTCAAAATAAGATCTTTGGTGAATTGTGTGACCTCTGGAAATGAAATAATCCATACTTCTGTGAATCACAAGGTTTGGGTTTCAAGTACACTGTTTTATCCATTAGATCAATGGCCTTCAACATTTCCTCATGTTTGCTACCCTAAATTTTTTAAAAGGGGGAACAAATACCTATAGTATCAATTTTTGCAAAATGACATTATGTGCAACAATGAAAGATTATGTTGTATAAGTAAAGGCACTGCTTTTGGGGGCTCAAGTTGCTTCAATATTCAGTAGCTATTTTATCCTGGTCTATATTTCTTCTCATTTTAAAATGAAACTAATAATATTATTACCTGGAAAGGGACAGTCAGAAAACAAGCATTTATTAAGCACCTACTATGTGTATTAAGTGCTTTACAAATATTATCTCATTGATCCTCATAAAAACCCTGGGAGTTTATTTTAAAAAAATAGATACTATTGTAATTCCCATTTTATAGTTGAGGAAACAGACATAATTGAGTAACTTGCCCATATATGTCTAAAGTGGGTTTTAGGAATTTAAATCTTCCTGACTCTAGTTCTAGGATTTTATCCACTGGGCCACTTAGCTATATTTACAGAAATGATATGTTGATAAATGTTTAACAACTGGCTCTCTGGAAGAGGGTGGGGAATGTATGCATGAAGCATTTTTAAGTTTAATATGCATTATTAACATTTTGTTTATAACTTTGTTAAATCTAGACAAGCAATACGACAATAAATTAACTCCTTAGTTATAGCATTTGGTGATGTCTGAGGTGTGAAAGCTCACACTGAAAATTTAATAATTAGCATTCTGATTGAGCACACCCCTGATCTAGAGTCAGAAAACCCAACATTCATATCACTACTCTGAAACTGACTAGATTTATAATCTTTGGCAAATCCTTTAAATTTCTGATTCTCAGTTTTCTCATCTGGAAAATAAATATCCTTTGGATCTCCATCTTTGGATAGAGTGGGTACACGGTAAATCCTTGTTGAATTACATAGAACTATGTCAGATATCATCATGTAAAAAGTCATAAAAGAGGAAAATGCAAAGGTTTTGCTCATCAGTCCCTTTTAAATTCTCTCTGTACCTAAAAATGGGTGTGAGAGATTTCACTGTACAATGCAAAGGTGAATTTCTTGTCTATTTAGACTAGAATTTTTTCTCTGGATTTATTCTCCACCCTATATTTTACCTCAAATATTTGGCTAAAGATTCCAATGATTAAGAATATCTTTTGTGTGCCTTTTTTAACAAAAAAAAAAAAAGGTACTCTCTTTTTAAAGGAAGTGACTAGACAAGAGATAACATTCTCTGCCAAGGAGATGTCATTGCAGTAGTTTACTAAATTACCACATCTCAGAAGTCAGAATTTGAATCAATGAGACATGAACGATGTCAGTTTCAGACTGGGGTGTGTCTCAAAAATTCAGGAAAGGGTGGATTGGTCTAATTTCAAAAGTTACAGGAATAGTTAAGGTTATTATAGTTAACAGTTCATCCTCATTTTCTGTTTACCTGATCTGTAAGCCAGTTTCTTTCTAACAGTTCTTTGTGGGCTGCTTATCAAGACAAGCCTCAATTTCCTCATGCTTAACACAATTTCTATGGGAGAATTAATCTTTCCTTCCCTGCTTTCCACACCCCAGTAAATGGGTGCACCAGAAGGCATATTTGACCACTAATCCTAGAACTATTTGTTCTGACATGTCCCACCAATTGCATATTCGTTTAAGTAGAATTACTCACTGTGTTCTCAAACCCTTCCACTGGAGACTAACATGATGTACTAATCAGATTTTGACAGAGTGTCTCCTGTTGCTGTATGAAAATTAATTTGTGTTTTTATTATAAAAACATTAAATCTTGGAATAGAAAGTTATGGCAATAATTTAGGAAACTGACATGAAATTAGAGATGACCAGTGTTGTAAATCTGATTGTCAAAGATGTTCTTTTTTTCTTTTAAAAATGGTGGTCATGCCTTTACAGACACATTAAAATGACTCCTTTGTTATATTATAAAAGTTGCTCATCCAGCTGATAAAAGAATTGACAGTATTTTACCCAACCCTGAGGATATGATTGCATTTATTTTCCTGGGCTTTCTTCAAGATTCAGTTCAAATTCCACCTTACACTGGAGGACTTACCTGGTTAATATTTTTATTTTCAGATTACCTTTCATCTAGTTGTCTTGTATGTAGCTTTTGCTATTGCTGCTATTGCTGCTATTGTTGCTATTGTTGTCTGTTCATTTCAGCCCTGTCCAGCTCTTCATGACTTCATTTGGGGTTTTCTTGGCAAAAATACTGGAGTGGTTTTCCATTTCCTTCTCCAGTTCATTTTACAGATGTATGTGGCTAGTAGCTTATATACTAAATCCCATTTAAATGTGAGTTCCTTGAGGGCTTAGTTTAGTGTCTACCATGTAATTAATACTAATAAGTGTTTGTTAATTGACTAACTGAGGGGCAAGGATAAGGAGTAAGTAACCCTAAGTCTGCCCCCAAAAAATCTAGTCATGCCAAGGCAATTCATAGAAATTAAACTTGCATTTATAACCATTATCATTCTCTTGTCCTCTGTCAGCAGAGATGCATGTTCACAGTGTACTACATAAACCAATCAGTGTAAATTATATCATTTGCTTTTTTTTTTTTGCTAACAAGTCCTGTGAAAAATCACATAAATTGTAGTCATGTCAGGACTTCAATTTCTTCTGGATTTATTACAAGATCAATTTTATAAAATATTGATGAAGGATGAACACAAAGATGTATTCCATTAAGATAATCTTTTGGCATAAAGGGAGAAATAGCCAAAATACAGTTCAGTGATCCAAAGCAATCCCAATAGACTTTGGATAGAAAATGCCACCTGCATCCAGGTGGAGACTGAATGTAAATCAGCACATGCTATGTTCACTTCTTTTTTTCTGGGTTTTTTTATCTCTGCCATGGTTTTTCCCTTTTGCTCTGATTTTCCTCTCCCAGTATGATTCATAAAGCAATGTGTATTAAAATAAGTAAAATTACTATAATAAAAAAGAAAAGGAAATCGTTCCATATAAAGAAATGCAATTGCTTTAAAAGTCATTACAAAATTGATTCAGCCATAAAAGCAACAGAGATGTTTTGGCCAAAATGGTCCCCAGCAATGGTTTTATCTTTTAAGTAGCTTGTTTAAGGTGTTAATTATGCCATTTCTTCTTTTTTTAATGCACTAAGTACTTGGTTCAAAGGAGGTATATGTATATCAATAAGCCACTAACTTGAAATGACTTTTTTTCTACTTAAATGCTTTTCATGCACATTGATGGGAAAGAACAAAAAAAGAACACTGAGAGTTGAAAGAAAAATAAATTTTTAAAAAGACCAAAACAAAACAAAAAGATAGTGAGTTTCAGGATAGGGGGAAGAGGAGATAATCAGTTCTTTGGGACATGTAGACTATCAGATGCCTACAGGGTATCTTCCATGAGTCAACTTAAACCAAGGCACAATAAAACAATGTAAGAAGCAGCTAGGTGGTGTAGTGGATAGAGCACTAGCCTTGAGTTCAAATCTGGCCTCAGATACTTAACACTTCTTGGCTGTGTGACACTGGGCAAGTCACTTAACCCCAATTGCCTCAGCAAAAAACAAAAACAGAAACAAACAAAAAAACAAACAAACAAAACAAAACAACAATGTGGTATAGTGGAATGAGCCCAGGATCAAACATTCACATAAATGTCTGAAGACTACATTTGAAATTGAGTTTTCCTGACACCTACACATCTAGATGCCATAGTAAAAATAGAACCAGTCCTGAAATAAGGACTCATCTTCCTGAGTTCAAATCTGACCTCAGACACTTAATTCCTCTGTGACCCTGGGCAGGTCACTTAACCCATTTGTCTCAGTAGTAATTCAAGCAATTTAATTTACTGAGCTCTACCATCACTTCTATTTTTAGTTTTTATATCTTTTTTTAAACTCATTTTCTAAGCAAAACAAATATCCTGCTGCTTCTCAAGAACTGACTTTTGAAAGTATGGTGGTAGGGAGAGAAAAGAATAGGAATATCACAGAGAAAATGTGATTATGTTCCAACCATCCTATGAAATAGTCTACTTTTTTTTCACATTTGGGAGGGGAGCATGGAGAGTTGGAAAGAATAAGGAGTGGAAAGGATGCAGCAGCATCCGTTGGAAACAGTCTTTTGCATTGTGGGAATTTGTCTGGTTCTAGGGCAGAGTAGATCTTGAAAAGCTGTTTCCTGCTTGTTCTTGTTTCATCCATGACCATTGGAGGGACAAAGCAGAACAATAAGACTGAGAACCAGTTGAGGGCTTTTTCAAAGGAGTAGAACAACACTTAGCTTGGAATCCTTCTTAAAGTCGACTTCGTAGTTATAGCTACATTCCCAGATTACAGGAAAAAACTGCTTGTTAATTTGAGTGATTCTGAATATTGGAGAAAATGTGATACTATGGAAAGAGTTTTGGATTTGGAATCAGAAAACTTTGGTTCCAATTCTTTCCACAAAATGACACTTCAGTCATTTTTCAGCCATGTCTGTCTCTTTATGACTTCATTTGGGGTTTTCTTGGCAGAGATACTGGAGTTGTTTGCTATTTCCTTCTCCTACTCATTTTTACAGATGAGGAACAGAGGTGAACAGAGTTAAGTGATTTAAACTTAGGAATATGAGTCTTCCTGATTCTAAGCCCAGTACTCTATCTATTATGTCACCTATCTCTGGCATTTACTATTTGTATAACATTGGGCAGATCATATAACTTGCCTGAGCCTCAGTTTCCCCATCTGTAAAATGAGGATTTGATGACTTCAACTCTCATGAGCTGACTCTCAAGGGCTATAATAAGCCTATGACTTACAATCAGAATAAATTGTTTTTCCATTATAACCAGTAGATTCTCTAAATTCAACTCTATTATTTTCTTGAGCACTTTAAGTATATATACGTGCTTTGTGAGAACATTTCCTAAATTGCAAAAATTGATGCAACTGTGATTTGCTGAAACCTTTTCTGGTTAAGACCTGTTTTGTGTTTTTATTTTGAAACTGGGTCAACCTGGCCAAGGACTTCTGGCAAACTACCTGGCATAGTCAGGCAACAGGATGTTCTGATCAAACATGACAGAGGCAGCTTTGTATAAGGAGAAAAAAGGCAAAACAAAAACAATGGAGATGTGGATGCTAGTCCTTTTTCTGCCAGGTATGACCTCAAGCAAGTCAGGTAACCTCTCTGAGATTCAATTTGCTTATCTAATAAGGGAGGGAGGGGAAGAAAGAAACTAGACAATCTTTACAATCTTTCCTCCAGGTGTAACATTCTATGAGTGTATTTTATCATTCTAGTTCATACATAGTTGTGTTAAATGTCATTTTAAATGTCAACCAAATGCAAAAAAAAATTAAATATATGCAAATAACCTATGGAAAAATTTAAGTAAAATAGATGTAATAATGGCATGATAATGACTGTAAGTGATCTATGATAAATCAGAAGACACCGTAGGTTTTCACAGGACCACAGATTTCAAACTGGAAGGGCCTTTAGATACAATCCCTTTTATTTTATATAGAAGGAAGTGAAGTGACTTAGGGAAGTGAAATGATTTACCTATATTCACATGGAAACTAAACATAGGAGATACAATTTGAACACAAGCCCAGTGGTTAGAGCAGTGGGCCTAGAATCAGAAAGATTCATGTTTAAAGAGTTTAAATCTGGCCTCAGACACTTACTTACTAGCTGTGTGACTCTGGGCAAGTCATTTAACCCCAGTTGCCTCAGTTTCCTAAACTGTAAAATGAGTTGGAGAAGAAAATGACAAACCACTCCAGTATCATTGCCAAGAGAACACCCCAAATGAGGTCACAAAGAATAGGACACAACTGAAAAATAACAAAACAACCAAAACATAGCCCAGGGAGATAAGGACTATTATTATCTCCATTTTACAGTTGAGGAAACTGAGGCAGACATTAAATATAAGGATGGATTTGAACTCAGATATTTCTTACTGTGCTTTAGCCACTATCACACTTAATTAGAAGGTCCTGAGGCTGAATTGAGTTTCAGTTGGCCCCAAGATAGGCAGTGAAAGTTACTTTTAAAAAAATAAGTCCCCAATATCAACTTGTTTGTTCACCATTTGCTTGTTTCAGGTAAAAGTATAGTTTGGAAAGTACAGTTTTAGGAATTGTGCCTAAAGTGCCAGTTCATAGGCCCTTTTTAATTAAATGATGGAAAAATAATAGCTGATATATGCATATAGTGCTTTGAGGTTTGCAAAACATGACCAATTTGATCTTCATGGGAATATTTCAAGTATTGTTGTTGTTCAGTCATTTCAATCTTGTGCAACAATTCATGATCCCATTTTGGAGTTTTCTTGAAAAGACAGGTTTGCCATTTCCTTCTCCAACTCACTTTGAATGAGATGAGATAACTGAGATAACTCAAACAAAGTTAATTAAGAGATTTGCCTATAGACCAATAGCTAGTAAGCATCTGAGGCTGGATTTGAATTCAACTCTTCCTCACTCCAGGCATGGAGCTATGTGTACTGTGACACTGAGCTGCACTTCATATATATCATTCATTCCCCTTTTACAGAAAAGAAAACTAACTCTGACAGAGATCATGACTTGCCCACCATCATTCAACTACTATGAATGACTTCAAACCCAGGTCTCTCCTGACTCCAAATTTAAGCCTGTTAATTCATTTTTAGGGAACATATAGGTATTTCCACAATTTCTAGACCTAATTCACTTCTTTCTTTTTTTAAATCAAATTAACCAAATGTTTATCTATTTTATTGAGGGTTTTTTTTCATAAAACCAGCTCTTAGCTTTATTTATTATTTCGGTAGTTTTCTTACTTTTAATTTTATTAATCTCTCCTTTTATTTTTAGAATTTCTAATTTGATATTTAATTGGGGACGTTTTAATTTCTTCTTCTTTTAGCTTTTTTAGTTGCATGCTCAAATCATTGATGTCCTCTTTCTCTATTTTATTCATGTAAACATTTAGAGATACAAAATTTCCCCTAAGAACTACCTTGAATGCCATAAGTTTTGATATGTTATCTCATTATTATTATTCTCTTTTTTTTCAGCAATGGCTTATATAAATATTTTAATCAAATACCTATTTAAAACATAGTATTAATTTTCTATTTTGGGTTTTTCTCATTTTTTCATTCATTTTTCATCATACTTTAAGACTTTAAAAAAAATTCTTCTCTCCCCAAATATTTAAAATGCACAGACCTTTTGGAATTTATAAAAAGAGGCACATCAGGAGAATCAAACAGGAAGAGGGTAAATTCAGTCCTATAAATAGCAGCTGATATTTTTTATAAACAAATGGCAAAGGAAACCTAGGCATCTACTGATTGAGCTCTGTGTTTTTATGGTGGTTCATGCATGTGAAACGCTCTGTTCAAGAACATGGGGAAGGAAGGAAAGGTTACCACTTAAGAGCCTGCATTTTCCACTTGGCAAGTACTTCTGTATATATTTTTATATCTGTTTACATGAGATAATAACATATTAACTGCTTCAATGTCAGAATTAAATGGCAGAGTAGCTTTGAAAGCTGCAGGAAAAACACCTAAGAAGCAAGCTGATGGACTTCTCTTTTCCCTCCCAGAATCATTTCTCTTTCTGTTTGTTAAAAATTAAGAATGGAGGCTCTCATCTTTGGGGCTTTCAGCTTTCAGCTTTCAGCTCTCAGCAGAAAATAAATTGTATCAGAAGACTTGAAGCTTGAAAATCACTTTAAGTTACTTTAATTTCAATAAAAAACTCAGAGTTGGAACATCTGCTACCTAGATTAAGATAGTTACCAATATACAAAGTTGGATCCTATTATCCTGCTTCAATCCTATTGCCCTGTATAATTACTTTAAAAATTCTTTGGTTAACTATTGTTTATAGAGAGGAATATTCAGAAGAGATTTGTGAAATATATATGTATGTGTGTGTGTGTGTGTGCTTATAGGGAAACTAGGTAGTGAAATGGATAGAGAACCAGGCCTGGAGTCAGGAAGATTGATCTTCCTGAGTCCAAATCTGGCCTCAGACACTGACTGGCTGTGTGACTCTAGCAAAAACCCTATTTACCTCAGTTTCCTCATGTGTAAAATGAGCTGGAGAAGGAAATGGCAAACTACTCTAGTATCTTTGGCAAAAAAAAAAATGGGATCACAAACAATCAGACAAAACTGAAATGACTTGACAACCAAAAATAATCTATCCATGTAAATGGAAAAAGAAATAGAGGGAGAGAGAGACAGAGAGACACAGAGAAGAACAGAAAATTTTAGAATAAATGGAAGACAGCAGGAGGAAAAATATGAAACCAAACCCTGGGTAACTATAATGATCAAGTCTCATTCCAGAGAAAAGTGCACCTCATACCATCCTCTGCTCTTTGCAAAACCGAAGGACTGAGTATGTAAGATCCAAATCACTAGATGGTACAGACTATCTTAAGGCAGGAAAACTTGAATTAAAATTCTGACTCAGGTACTTACTAGATGTGTGACTTTACACTCTGTTTGCCCCAGGTTCTAATGTGTACAATGGAAATAATTAAAGCACCTAACTTCCAGAGATTTATTGTGAAGATTAAATGAAATAAAATTTGTAAAATACTTTGCAAACCTTAAAGTATTGTAAAAATGTTGGCTATCAATTGTTTTGTATATGTTGTCATACTCCAAAGATATATTGATTAGTTTTTTCCTCAACTATTTTTTCTGTTTACTTTATTACAAGAGATTGTTTCATGAATAAGAGAAGGTGAAGGCAGATGTTTAGAAATGAAAGCTATGTAAAAAAAATTAATAGAATTTAAAATACTGAAAAAATAAATGAAGGGCTTTTACACATTTAAAAAGTATATTCTTGGCAATCTGGCCCTGTTTTTCCTCTGTGATCTAAAAAGGTGATTCTTTATTTTTTTAGTAGTGAAGAAAAAAATATGAAATTTTTCAACAGGAAAAAGAATTAACATTTCACATAGACTTTTACCTGAATAACAAGGAGGTTTCTGATGTCATCAATTATACATTTAATCCTCTCTGACATTTTTTGAACAATTTGCCTCTGAATCTCCTTTTCAGAAAAAAAAATTGTTTAAATGCCCAGGGATGTAACCCATGTTCCCTTTCAGGCAGATCAGGTTCTAATATCCACATTTGAGCATGACAATAGAGATGAGCATACAAGGGGATCTCTGCTCTTTGCTCAGGCTCTTGTCAACTAGCTGATTTCTTGGTAACATACTTCAGGAACCCCGGAGTCTGAGAAAATTATAGAGTCCTCTTCTATGGTGACAGAAATGAATAAAGATACAATAAAAACCCAAGTATATATCTATGAAGCTCAATCACAACTATCTCCAAACTGTTAATCTTGTGTTAATGAATCTTTTGATAGGCCATGGATTGGTAATAGAAAATGCATTCATCACTGTTTCATTTTCTATTTCTTTACTGTTCTGTGTTAGCATTTTGATTCTTCAGCATAATTCTTAAGATCTATATCTGGGATGAAGTCTATAATTTAAGAGTAATTTAAATGAAGGTTTTGTCAAAATGTGGAAGAAATGATTTGAGACAATGAGAAGGAAGGCAAGAAGGCAGAAGGCAGCAAGGGAAGAAAGAAGGAAGGAAGGAAGGAAGGAAGGAAGGAAGGAAGGAAGGAAGGAAGGAAGGAATTTTGCACCATATAGATGAAAGTCCTCTTGACAATTCAAGGAACTGGCTTCCTACTCTTCAAGTATATTTGGATTTTATGAGTAGAAACTTTTCTGTGAAAATTGTTATGATACTACACATCTTTCAGATTAGCTAAAATGACAGGAAAAGATAATGATAAATATCGGAAGGGATATGGAAAAATTGGGACTCCATTGTTGGTGGAGTTGTGAATTGATCCAATTACTCTGGAGAGCAATATGGAACTATGCCTAAAGGGCTATCAAACTGTTCATAGCCTTTGATCCAGCAATGCCTCTACTAGACCTGTATCCCAAAGAGAAAATAAAAAAGGGAAAAGGATCCACATGTGCAAAAAAATGTTTGTAGCAGCCCTTTTTGTAGTAGCAAGAAACTGGAAACTGAGTGGATGCCCATCAGTTGGAGAATGGCTGAATAAATTATGGTATATGAATGTTATGGAATATTATTGGTCAATAAGAAATGATTAGCAGGATGATCTCAGAAAGGCCTGGAGAGCTGATGCTAAGTGAAATGAATAGAATCAAGAGAACATGGTACATGGCAATAGTAAGATTAAATGATGATCAATTCTGATGGAAGTGCCTCTTTTCAACAATGAGGTGATTCAGGCCAGTTCCAATGATCTTGTGATCCAAAGAGAGGGCAGAGGACAGAGAGACGACTATGTGATCTGAGTGTGGATTATAACATAGTATTTTAATTCTTTTTGTTGTTGTTTGCTTGCATTTTGTTTTCTTTCTCATTTTTTTCTTTTTGATCTGATTTTTCTTGTGCAGTATGATAATTGTGGAAATATGTATAGAAGAATTGCACATGTTTAATATATATTGGATTATTTGCTGTCTAAGGGAGGAGGTGGGGAAAAGGAAAGGTGAAAAAAATTGGAACACAAGGTTTTACAAGAGTGAATGTTGAAAACTATCTATGCATATGTTTTGAAAATAAGCTAAAAAGATTCTACAATGGGAAAAATAAAATAAAACAAAATAAAATTGTTGTGATAGTATTTGTAAAGAAATAGACTATGTAAGATAACTGAGGGTCCACAATGTGAGATTGAGGCATATTAATGTACTGTTTCAATATGTACAGGACCTGTGATTTTCCTGGTTTAATGTTCTTTCTAATGATGCCAATCAAATTCCTCTGTTTCTTAGCAGGCAATCATCATGAATTATTATAGACTAAATAATTCAATATCTAGTGATCTGCCTTCTTGTGAAAAATCTTACTGAGCTTAGTTAGTCTGATTTCTCAATAACATTGTCCCTTGATTATTCCCAAATGTTTCTTGTTATCAGGTTATGTCCCAGCCTCTCCAATTTTGTGGGTTCTACCAGAGCTCATGATCGATCCGTGAATACAATCTTTGAGGATCATCTCCACATCATAATACTTTAGAGCAGAGCTTTCTTGGAAAATAGCATTAGATGGATTAATTACACATTAGATAAAAATGATGAATTCAATTTCTATATCTTACATTTAAATGGAACTCTTAATTTTTAAAGTACTTATTTGATTGGACTCAGGAAGGTCCAAATTCTATTTCTCAATTCACTGCCTATTCACTGCCTCTTTGCTAGTGAGGCAACACAATGTAGGTTGCAGATAAGGAAATAAAGGAATAAATTATTGTTTCCATTTTTGTGGTATGGGAGATCTGGACAAGCCAATTAAGCTTCCTGGGTTTCAGTTTCCTCATCCATAAAATGAGAAAGTTGAATCAGTGATTGCTCAGAGTTAAAGCCAATGAGTGGGGTACACATTGCTTATGAGTATAATTAACATATTTCAACGGTTGACTATTTTGAATTTTTTTAATTTGAATGGTAGCAATACTAACTCTAGTACAGGAATTTTTTTTAAATTCAGGAAGAATCTGAACTGTGAAATTCCAATTATAAAAAGTCATTTATACAATCTGTTTTATTTGAATAATTAAAATATACAAAAGGGGTTTGCTTAGTTAAAGCTGCCAAGACCCTGAAGTAAGTTGGATAGGAATAAGCAGATTCCATTTTGTACATTTTCCTCCTGTAGTTGGCTGATAACTGTGGCAGTGAATCATACCTGAGGTAGATATTCAATCAAAATAACAATTCTCCTTTTCTACAACTTTCCATAGTCTCTAAGTATTAGGACCCATGTCCGTGATGTTCTCAGTCTTCAAGGGAAAGCTTTTTTGCTAAACTTAATAATTTATTCATATTAAAATCATGGGCCATATATCTTGTTAAGAGGTAAGTGTACTAAAAGAAAAGAAAAAAAAAAGTATGAACTTTGTGCTTATTCTGAGTTCTATGACCTAGATGTGAGAGCTCCCACCCTGTTCCTTCACTGACCCTACATTCCGGTCAAAACAGCCTGCTTGCATGCCCTAAACCCATGCCCTAAAATCCACACTTAAACCTTTCCCTGTGGGTCTTGGCACAGATTGTCTTGCATACCTGGACTGCCCTCACTTTTCATCTATGTTTCTCAGAATCCTTCAAGAATCAGCTCAGGTCCCATTTCATTCATGAAGCCTTTTCTGATTCTGTTGTTAGAGTTTCTTCTTCCTCAATTTTCCTAGCAGTTATTTGGGCACATATTATATCTACCCAGTAGAAAGTGATGTCTTTGAAACCAAAGATTGCTTTTCATTTTTATCTTTGTATCCTAGTACTTTGCGCAATGACTTGTATATTTGTTATTGAGTCATTTTTCAGTCATATCCAACTTTGTGATCTCATTTGCAGTTTTCTTGGCAAAGATACTGAATTGGTTTGTCATTTCCTTCTTTAGTTTCTTTTACAGATAAGGAAACTAAAGCAAACAGAATTAAGTGACTTGGCTAGGATCACACAACTAGTAAAATGTCTGAATCTTTCTGACTTCATACTGGTCACTCTAATCACTGTGCCACAAAGCTGCCTTTGAATTTAGAAGATATTAATCAATGTAATAGAGAAGTTAATCCCATTCGATCTAATAAACATTTATAAAGGACCTAATAAAACAATAAATACCAGGCACTGTTCCCACAGTATATAATTAATTATACATTTGAACTGTGAAATTCCAATTATAAAAAGTCATTTATACAATCTGTTAAGTTTCCAATGAGATCATGAATGTCAAGTACTCAACAGTTGTAATTACATATAGGTTCAGATGCAAGCAACAAAAATTATTTTACAAAGCAACAAGTTCTATGAAAGGGGAAGGGAGTAAGCATTTATGTAAAGCCTTCTGTATTAATAACACAAATAAAATCTCATTTCATCTTCATAATAACTCCTTGATGTATATGCTATTAGTATCCCATTTTACAGATGAGGAAACTAAGACAAAGAGCCCTAAGTGACTTGCTCAGGATCACACAGCTACTAAGTGTCTGAGTCTGAATTCGCATTTAGGTCTTCCTGGCTCTATTGCATGTCAATTGCCAAAAGAGACAACATCTGGTTAAAGGTTCTTAAACCAATAGGTAATTGCAATTATTCTTTAGCTTCCTAGTCTCCACCTAACTGATCCCATTACTTCCCAGTCTCTCTTAGACAAGGTCCTTGGTGAGGCTAGCTGGGTTTTTCTTGCTAAGAAAAAGGGCTTTTCTAAATTGATCCAACCAAAGATCTATGCTAGTAATGAGAACGCTGGACCCTTGGGAACGAATGTAGTCTTGCTGTAATCTGCTGGCTTTGATCCAACAGTTCAACAGAATAATCCCACTGAAATGACATTGAGAATTCCTTGAGGATGAGATGACCTGAGAGAGGCTTTTATCAAGCAATCACTAATTCAGCATGATTAATTCTTCTGAAACAGCTTGTTGAGTATTTCCTGACTAGCATCTGAAACCATTTTACAAGAAGTAAATAAACCACAGCTAATGTACAGATATTTTAAAGAGAAAAGACAATGTTTAACATCCCATCCAGGTTCCATTAAGTGCATATGATGGTCATTAAAGAAAAAGAACAAACTCATCAATTTCAAATACCTCACAAAGTACTTAAGCATTATGCAGATAGATTTGGCAAGAGCAAATTTCTAGAGTTTGTTGGAGGAAAGAAATTGATTCTGCTCTTTTAAGTGAAACGTTGTTGTCTGTCCCTATTAAGAAAGGAAGAAGGGCAACTAGTTGGTGTAGTGGATAGAGCATCGACCCTGAAGTCAGAAGGACCTGAGTTCAAACTTGGCCTCAGACACAATACTTCCTGGGTGTGCGACCCTGGGCAAGTCACTTAACCCCAACTGCCTCAGCAAAATAAAAAATCTATATTAAAAAAAAAAGAAAGGAAGGAAGGAAGCAACACTGACTGAGAGCCCAACCTAGACCTCCATTAAGGTTATAAACTAATAGTATTGGGAAAGACTCGACATAGTGAAGGGACAAAATATCAAAATTTAGAGCTAGAAGAGAATTTAAAGGCTTTCAAATCCAACCTCTCAAACTCCCCCATCCCCAATCAACAGATGAAGAAACTGAGGCATAAAGAAATACAATGATTTACTCAATTACATTGCTAGTATATATGTGAGACAAGATTCACAGAGTTGACTAGAGAGATGGCCTTGGAGTAAGAAACACTCAAGTTCAATTCCCTTTTCTGATACACATTCCATGTGAGTCATTGGACAAATCATTGAACCTCTCAGTGCATCAAGCATCTTTCTAAGACTAGAAGAAGCTTTCTAAGAGTCCTCCTAGGGAAGAGTTGGTGATCCAGTATTAGGGTTGGAGGAACCCATCACCAATCATTTATTAAGCTCCTTCAGAGGGTCAGGCACCATGCTGGGAACTCAAAGCAGTCTCAAAAAAGTTTGCATTTTACTTGGAAGGGAAATTAGGGAGGAAAGCCATTATTAGTATTGTATTTGAAAGAATAAATACATACTAAGTAAATACAAGCGTTTTTACTTATGATGATATTAAGTGCAAAAGTACTACTTACTAGTACTTAGGTATTATCAGCTTGAAGAGAATCAAGAAAAGATTCATGTAGGAATAATGGTTGAATCAAGTTTGGAAGGAAACTAGGTATCCTAAGAAACCAGTGAAAGAGGGGAACACATTCCAGGCATGAGTCTCTGCAATGACATGGAGATGGGAAATGGAGTGGTGATTTCTAGTACAATATAATCTGTCTTAAGGGCACCAGACAAACATTAATGGTGATAAAGGAAGAGAAAAAAATTTCATGGACAAAACGAATGTCTAAGAAATCTCTTTTTCAGAATTACTGGAGTGCCCTCATGCAGCCTTAAAATTAAGTAGGGGAAATGAACAGACAGTTCTATTTGAGACCAAAAGGACCAATGCATGAATGATATCCAGTTTTTGAGGTTGAAAAGTGATCCACCACCATTCTGGAGAACAATTTGGAGCTATGCTCAAAAAGTTATCAAACTGTGCATACCCTTTGACCCAGCAGTGTTTTTATTGGGCCTATATCCCAAAGAGATCTTAGAGGAGGGAAAGGGACCCACATATGCAAGAATGTCTGTGGCAGCTCTTTTTGTAGTGGCTAGAAACTGGAAACTGAAGGGATGCCCATCAATTGGAGAGTGGCTGAATAAATTATGGTATATGAATATTATGGAATATTATTGTTCTGTAAGAAATGACTAGCAGGATGATTTCAAAGAGGCCTGGAGAGACTTGCATGAACTGATGCTGAGTGAAATGAGCAGAACCAGGAGATCATTATACACGGCAACAACAGTACTATATGACGATCAATTCTGATGGACATGGCTCTCTTCAACAATGAAATGTTTCAAACCAGTTCCAATTGTTCAGTGAAGAAAGCCATATACACCCAGAGAGAGGGATGTGAAATGTGGACCATAACAAAACATTTTCATGCTCTCTATCGATTTTTGCTTGCATTGCGTTTCCTTTCTCTGATTTTTCTTTCTTGTAGATACGATTTTTCTTGCACAAAAATGATGTGTGGAAATATGTATACATATATTCAATTTGTCAAGTATTTTAACATAATTAATATGTAGTGGACTTCCTGCCATCTAGGGGAGGGGTAGTGAGTAGGGAGGAAAAATTTGTAACAAAAAGCTTTGTAAGGGTTAATGTTGAAGAATTACCCATACATATGTTTTGCAAATAAAAAGCTTTAATATTAAAAAAAAAAAAAGAAAAGTGATCCACTAATCTTGGACTTGAGGCAGGCTTCAAAACAGAAACCTCAATCTAATCATCAAAGAGAAAATTTGGATTGACTTTTTTTTGCAGCTAATATTATTGGCAACTCAGTCTTGCCACTTATTCCAAATACTTTGCAAAGTAATTAAGTATTATGCAAATAGGCTTAGCAAGATTAAATTCTAGCATTTATTGGAAGAAAGAAATCAGTTCTGAAAAAGGCAGTACAGAACTTTCAGGACCATTGTGAATTTCGTCTTGGAGGCATTGAGTTAAGGAAAATTTTGGTACTCTTAAAGGTAAATTTCAGCCAGCCAACCCTGAAAGGTGATTGTCATGGATGACTGATATAAAACATCTGGACAAGGTTTGGCAGCTGCAATGAGAGACTGTTTTGGGAGGGAAAAGCTGTATGAAAATCTTCATACCCACAACATAACTGGGGAAATTTTACTTTAAATTATGTTTTTATTTGATATCAAATGAAAAAAAATCATTTTATTCCTACAAGATTTTTTCAGAAAGTCTCTAGCAATAAAAGAATGTTTCTCCACTGCATCATGTACTGGTTAGATAACTCTTCTGGAGCTGTCTCTCTAACCAGCATGGAGAGGTCAGTCCAAAGGAATCAAGTTTTATGAGCATTGCATGAAGAAATTCAAGTAATGGACTAAAAATAAGCATATGTTATATATCTTTAATTCATCAAATCACCATATGAATTAAGCATAAAACAGACTCCTCCTCCAAAAAGAATTTCAACCTCTGGTAAAGTCAGTAAAAATCTCAACTTAACAGGTTCATTGTAAAAAAGAAAAGAAAGAAAACAAACAAAAAGAAAAACACAATGTACTTAATTTTCTTACTTCAAGGATTTTGTTAAAAAAGACAGCTTCTAACTAAGAGAATGTCCCTGCCTGGAGCAAATTCACATTTTGTCCTTTGGAAAACTGAGCATTTTCACTGCAAAATCTCTATATTTGTAGTGACATTTTGCTTGTCTTGCCATGGGTGTGCCCTAAAACAAAGGTTCAAATAAAATGAAATCTTAAGATCCAATATTTTTTCCCCTCAACCCAGCAACTTTTTTTTTTCTAGACTGATGGAGGAGATTATAGGAACTGTCAACTTGACTAAACTTCTGAACAGGAAAAAATCTAATTGGGTTTTTTTTACCTCGATTTCATACACTGTTAGCTTACTCCTAGGAATCTTTGTCCTGCAAATGCCCTTGTGATAATTATTACGCATTTATGTAGTGATTCTATGCATTGTGTTTGAAGATGATACTGCTGAGAGCTGTTACTGTGTATTTGGGAATATGGTTGAAAGGGTGGATAAGCAGCAGTAATTTCCACCTTAAATACACACTGGTCTTACTATTTAGTGACTGTTGTTTGCACAATCAGTTCACAATCCACAGTTACATTCCATTGTTTCATAGGGTATCCTTACTGACAGATATGAAAAGAGCTTGTTCAATATTGAATGAAGCAGTGGGTATTTGTTGTCACATAGAGCACCAAGAGAGACATTGCACTTGAGAATCTTCGTTCTGCAGCTACCTCTGGGCCTACTAATTTCCTGCTTTTTGACAGAAGGACACGATACACAGCAATTCTGACACCCTTCTTTGAGTGTTTTCCAAGAGTAGTGACATGGTTTTAGCTTTATTGGTGCCACTAACCAATTGGAGACAGAGACAGAGACAGAGACAGAGACAGAGACAGAGAGACGGGGGGGAGGGGGGAGGGAGAGAAAATAGACTGAAAAGAGAAGAGGACCTTCAATCTGCACTGAGCTTGTCAGATTTTTATTTAGAGAAGGATATGATATTTCATATATTTTCACATATTTCATATATAAACAAGGTTAAGTAATATGTCCAAGGTCACACAAACAGTAAGTGAGTATCTGAAGCTAGATTTGTACTCAGGAAGATGAGTTCTCCCAGACTTCGGAGGATAGGCCCAGTGCTCTATCCACTAGGCCACTTAGCTGTTAACTGAGCTTCAAGCCTGTATTGGATATTTAAATGAAATTACTTATAAGCATCTTCAACTTAACATGTATAAAACAGAGCTCATTATCTTCCCCCAAAAAACTGCTTCTTTTCAGAATTTATAAATAGAAAGGATATTTAAGTTGTTGTGGTCCTTCATTTTCAAAAAGGACCAAAATGACATTACTGTGTTAGAATCAAGTTACCTTGTGTCCACCTGTGGCTGATCAGATCAATATGAGCTCGAAATGCTGTCACAGATTGGACACAAATAGTCCATATGAACATTTGGGGTAGTTTCTTTAATTTTGTGTATTTTGTGTTTCCTTTGGGCTAATAGAACACTGTACCTTCTCTGATGAGAGCATGCCATGCTGGGTGATCCTGTGCCAGTATCCCCTATGTCATACTTTTTGAGTATTGCTTTTTTCTGGCCACATTGTGAATCACTGAATTAAATCCTGAGGACACAAATACAACAATATAATACATCCTCTGCCCTCAGAATTTACTTTCTAATGGAAGAAGCCAGTGAATAAAGGGAAGCTGGAAAGAGAGAGAAATGGAAAGATTTGTCATTTGACTGGGGATGTGAGGAAAATGTGTGTTAAGAAGATAAATCCAAGATTCTAGATCTGAGTGACTAGAGGAATCATGGTACCCTCAACAGAAGTAGAGAAATTCTTCTTCGCATACTTTCTCTTCTTGGAAGAAGAGAATTAAATTAAAATCCTTCTTGTTAGATTCATTCTTCATGAGGCAATATGGTCAGTATGATCAAGTACAAATTAAATCTTGGAACTGTGAAGGTGAGGTGAATCTGTTTATAAAAAATTATAACAGTCTTGGAAACAAAGACCTGAGAGATTTGGAAGAAAAGCAAGTATAGAAGAAAATGGTCTCAATTTTAACTACCATTTTTTTAGATGTGTAACCAAAAAGAAGTAGCCAGGTAAACTTGTAATCTATCCTCAGAACCATGAAGGAAATTTTTTAAAGTGCATCTTTTGTTTTTTGATTAAGAAGTTATCATCTTGGACAAGATATAATAACTAAACAATTCTCTTTGTTCTCTTTGGCCAATGTTTTTGTTTTGTTTTGTTTTGTTTCACTTTGTTTTTTTTCTTCTCTAAGAACCTACTTCCTGCCCTCTATCTTGTTGAGGGGAGAAAGTGGGTTCTTTGCCATTTTAATATCCCCAGCACCTAATATCATCATGCTTGGTAGTTTGGAGGAATTTTATCAATGTTTGTGAAATTGAATTCGATTGATTTTGAACTAGAGTTGAAATACCTTGATTCTAGTCCCATTCTATGGCAAATTAGCTGTGTAACTTTGGAGCAGCTATTTGATGTTTCTGGAGTTTAGCTTCCTTATCTAAAAAGTGGGCAAGGACCATCTCATAGGACTAATGGGAAGAAATAAAATAAGCCAACACATGTGAAAGTGCTTTAAGAAATATGAAGTGCTTTACAAACCTAAGGAATTATTTTAACCAGAAGCATATGTTTTGTTTTGCTTTGTTTTGTTTTTTCCAAGCAGTGGACCTACAAGGTAAGATTAAAGTGAATTTTTCTGTTGCCAAGCAAGTAGGATCTGGCTAAAAACTTATTTCAGCTCCTTCTCATCCTACATCTTTTGGCCTATGTTTGGTGAAATCCAAGTGAACTGGATAAGCATTTTAGTCATTGGCAGCTACACGACATTCAATGGACCGTGAAAGGATGGTTTAAATTGTTAATGTACAAAACATGTTTTGTAAAAATTTTCTAAACCCTTCACTAGAAAAACTATACTCCAGTTCTGTAGTTTCCCTTAAAATACAGACAACCAATTCTTTCTTCATCTACTGGCTTTCAAGTCATTCTCTTCTTTTCTCAATGAGTTCAGTGCCTGGTGCCTAGTTTTCCTTTTCAACCTAACTTCTTTCCTTATACTAGTGGATTTCAATATGCATATTGAACCAACACCCTAACCTCCCCCTTCTTCATTATACTTAATTCTCATGACCTACTCCTCTTTTCTACCTCTGCTCAAATGAGGATGGCCAAATTTTTATCTTGCCATCACCCACCTAGTATGGTACTTTGGGGTTAAGAAATGTGAAATCCCTTTATTGGATTATAATAACGTCCTATAACTCCATCTCATTCTACCCCTTATTCACCCCTCCTTCATCCTCATAATGACCTACAACTCCTCTGCCTTTTGATACTTTTACAGGTAATCGTCCTTGTTTTAGTCACAATCTCCTTCTTTCCCATTCCTTTAGATAACTATTTCAACTCTATGGTCTACTCTTGAATTCTTTGCTCCTTCTTCCTTATCATCTATCACTTATTCCTTGAAAAACTCAATCACTGGATCACTAGGTTGTTATTTCTACCTTTCTCCTCCATTCCTACTCACTGCTAACGAATGGTTTTGGAGGAAATCATTCAGTAATGCTGATATCCACTATAAGTTTATGTTATCTGATCTCAACTGGGGATATCCTTTTCTCTTCCTGAGTCTGTCCCTCTTTTCAGCAGGTATTGCTAATCCTCTCATTTCTACTCTACTCGTCTCCCATCTCAGATCAGGACTTCACCTCATACTCCACTAAGAAAACTGGGAATATTTTCTCTGAACTACCTTTACCTTCTCCTTGTCTCATCACTCCTTGACATTATTTTCCTCTATTTCCTCCCTCATTCTTGTCTCAGATGAAAAGACTTTTCTCTCTTCTTAGTGAAGTTGATTTCTCTGTCCCCCAATCTCATTTCTCCTAACTTCTCCAGACAATTATCTCTTCTTTTTCCTGTGTTCATTTTCTCATTTGGAGATCTCATTATATTCCCAAGGGTTTAATTATGCTTTCTTTGAAGACTCCAGATAGAGATAGATAGATAGATAGATAGATAGATAGATAGATAGATAGATAGATAGATA
>JAJPUD010001266.1:286720-315840 GCA_023553655.1 Myrmecobius fasciatus | reverse complement strand
AGAGTTATTTCTTAAATTATTTTAGAGTATTATATTTTTCTACTTGAGAATACCTCACAGAATGTCTTATCATTTCTTTTTTCATTTTTTTTTCTTGGAGTACTTTAACTCTTTGAATTGGTATGTGGTATTTTTAAGAATTTTGTTTACAATGAAATTGAACTTGTACAATTTAAAATTTGTAAAATATTCAATGCTCTATTTTATTTTCTGAGTTTGGGGGTAAATTTATATTATTACCTATTTATTTTAGCTATTTTTCTTCTCTTGATATTTATGTGTTTTTTAAGGACTTCCTTTACAACTTACTTATTTATTTTTCCCTCCAGGCATTTCTAAAATACTGTCATGGTATAAAAAGAAAACTACATGGATTTATTCAGTATTTGAACATTAATAAAATGTTAGATTCCAATTTTACATAAGAATAACTTAATTGGACTAGGTCTGAAACATTAGTTATTCTCATTCTTCTGAGTTATATATTAATGGCAAAGAAATAGCAGTTATTTGTATTCTTGAGTCTAGTTCTAGACATTCCAGTAAAATTCATATGGACAAAATGATTTGATTTGGTCATCCTGACCAAACTTATATTTGGTCAATGCCCTTACTCCCTAAATAGAAGCCCAGATTCATAGCCCTATTTTTTAATCTTCTTTTTTCTAATCATGACCTCCCATCAGGATATATTTGGCAATGTACAGCTAATACGAATTTGATATTGCAGAACATTTGATACCCAATAAAAATTAAGTAATGTATCATTTGGCTGGATCATTTTTGAGAGACTTCAGTCTTTATTAATCATTTCTGCTCAGACTAACTCAGATTGGGGGAGGGGGGATAATTCAAAATAGAGATGTCAATGGAAATTTCTGTGATGTCTTTTGCCAGAGAGGCAAACTGTTTCCTTATGTTATGACTTAAACTGAGATAAGCCTCAACATTAGCATCTCAGGAGGGATGATGAACCTAGAAAATATTTAAATGATGGATGGAAGGACCTCAAGGAAGGAAATAAATTAATTCTTTTTTTTGTATGTATATGTTACTAATCAAACTCAACCATAGAAGAGCTGAAAGCACACATAAAAAGGAATATGAAATGTCTTTCAAAGAACTGAAGATAAGCACAAACAGAATGCACAAGTTTGAGTAAGGAGTGTGAATTAAAGGGGTTATAACTGAATGCTTCCTCACTGAAAAGAATTGCTGGTCAGATTTAAATAAACAAGTCTGATTCTTTTTACACATATACATGTATTGTGCCTTATGTAACTAAGGATGTAGAGATAATTTATACAAAGGAAATGTTGTATAATGGATAAAGACTGGACTTATTATCAGAGAAATCTGGATTTAAATCTTGCCTCAGTCAATTTTAAGTCTCGGCAAATCACTTAAGGACTCTTCTACAATCTTCAGTCTCTTCATCTGTATATAGCAACCTCTCTGAGCCAATCCCTCAATTTGTATTTACCCTCATGAATTGGATTTCCACAGAGCAATTCCTACCTCCTTGTTTAGGGTACCCATTTGAATTGTTAGTTATTTTATGGAATTATTCATTGATTTATTACAACCCAAATAAAGTGGGGAAAAATCTCCAGGAAGAGAATATAAGATCCAACTACTCATTCTTGCATTCTACCTATGAATTCATTGAGCCTTGTTCTTTTGGAGGTAAGATAGCTATAGGCAACATATATTCTCAGTTCTAGTGCTCCCATTTTATGACTAAGGGAATGGGACTAGTAGGTGGTGCCTCTTGGTTGATGGGGTGTACTTATTTTTTGTGTTTTTTTTAATATTCACCAAGAAAGACCACAATGGCAGACAGCAGGGAGCAATGGTTCAATCCCATTTTAATAATGTACAGAGAACATGACATAGCAAAAAAGTTAAAAAAAAAAAAAAGTAAATGACTTTGGTGGAGGGAAATGAGCATAGAATCAATTATGCAGCCAGAGATGAGTGATGGGAGCACTGGGAATCAAAGACCCACAGCAGGTAGAAGGGGGAAGGAGAGAAGTTTGAGTTTTCATTTTTTTTCTCAAGGCAACTGGGGTTAAGTGATTGCTCAGGGTCACACAGCTAGCAAGTGTTAAATATCTGAGGTAGGATTTGAGTTTGAACTCAGGTGTTCCTACTCCAGGACCAGTGCTCTATTGCACTATCTAGCTACCCTAAGATTTCATTTTTATAGTGCTTTGGTGTTTGGGGATGGATTAACTATGATCCACACTACCTGAAGTTAAGTTTATTAACTTAGCCATATCATCTGAAATTAATAACAATGCTTTAGGGTTGGTTCATTCATATAACATTTTTTGGTATTCTGTTGATCTTATTGCACTTGTCTAGAGCTTAACTAAGGCTTACTGACCACAAGAACTTAGCAAAACAAAGGGACTATTGTTATATTAAAGCCTAGTTGGCTTCTACTAATTTAGCACATGGTCTCTGGATGTGGTAGTAGTTAAAACAATTTACAAGTAGCTATTATACTACCTTCATTTATGGGACAATCTATGACTTCTAGGTTCCCCTTTGCAATCCTACTACACATTATTGTTACCTTTACCAGCTACTTATAAACTTACTTATTATACTTTCAGCAATGGACAGGAAGAGGAGCTGTCAAGGGAAGAAGAACAAGATATAATTTTAACACACCACGACTAAAACTATAGCTCATCAGCCCCAAATGTTACATTTCTTCTTAGTAGTCAGCTTGTAAACACAATAAACATGTAGTAATTGCTTTTTCTTTGATGATTTAATAAAAATAGTAGCTATGAAACATTCCTTTCATAATCCTGGAGTCCACTCTCCCACAAATAAACACAAAATGAATGGAAAGAATGAGCACATGGTAAAAGGTAGAGTACATATGGTAGAGGTCACACATGGCCAACACTACCCAATCACTATTCTGGTACAGAGAAAGGAAGACCCTTCTTTTCCATTTCAACCTTTTATTTTCAGAGTTAGCTTTCTTTTGAGTCCATAAACAACCCTCTTCCCTGCTGGCAAATGTCATGCTCCTAGAAGCTGCTTCTTTCCTCAAATGACTGCTTCTTTGTATCTGAGTCTGTCTAAAGTATGTGGGTCCACGTGCTCAGCCGTGTCTAAAAATCCTACTCAGTTGCCCATTACTACTCTTTTCAGTAAGTGGCTCCAATATAAGATGCTACAGCTGATGAGAAGAGGGGTAGAAAGGGGAAAAATAAAAATTCCCTTTTCTTTTGATAGACATGTCATTCCACAAGGATCTGATTCTAGATTGTCTCCCATTCTTGTATTGCTAAAGTATTCATGGCTTAGCTATTAAAACTCCTGAAAAGGTATGCCCAAGTATTGCTTATTCAATGGCACTGCTTTATTTAATTCCTTCAAAGAGTCACTTCCTCCCTCTTGATTCAGCCTGGCATGACTGTAAATTTATGATAATAGACTCCATGATTGGCCCCTTTTCTATAATTAGGGCTTAGCTTTTCACCTTACTTGTGAAATAGATAATATTTGTGTGACCCTGGACAAGTCCTTTAACTTCTATCTATTCCCTCAACTGTAAAACTGGCACAATAATAGCACTCATCTCCCATGGTTGTTCAGGTAAAAAGAAATAAAAATTTTTAAGTACTTGAGAACCTTGAAGTGCTATAAATAAATAATCAGTTGATGTTGCTATTATTGTTGTTGTTGTTAAAATGGGAATGATAATAGCATCTATTTCAAATATTTGGCATGAGACTCAAAAGAGGTGCTCATGTATTTTAAGCACTATATAAATACATTATATTATAATCATTATTGTTACTTCAAGAGAGGAAATACATGGTTCCATGCCCTCTTCAGGTAGAAATAAAATAGAGTTTGGAAGGCAGATGTGTAGGAGAAAATTGGCTCCTAACATATGCCTGATTTCTAGTTTTCTTCCCTCCAGATTTTGGAAATTTCTCTATGGGTGAGATTGGAGAACCCCCTTCTCATTTGAAAAAAGATATATCGCTCCCAGTGGGAGAGATCATTCACTCTCACAAATTGTATTGTTTGGCAAATTCTAATCTCTATAAGTTCTCTGATTTTTGTTAATTATCTGCTTGGACAAATGGTTTACTCAGTATTCACCATTTGTAAAAGTCTTTTGTGTAACTACCATTTGCTGGGATGGAAGTAAGCTTGATATAACATATGAACTTAGGATACTTCTTCCTTTTAGGAAACAGTAACCAGAGAATCAGCTTGAACTTAAACACTATTTTCCCTAGACTAACAATTTTTGGAGAGGAAGATAGATACAATTTTAGACAAATATCTCCTCTCTAAGGATAGACTACCTAGGAGTCCCCTTCAGGCAATAATCAAAGTGTCCCTTAGAGAGGGAAGAGCAAGATTCCAGAGATATCTTTCCATACTTTCCTGTGAGACTTATTTAGACAATTCATATGAATATATAGATAATGTAAATGGGCAAAACACACTCTAAAGTAGAATAAAGCATTTTGATGACCAACAGAAATGTTCAGCAGAGATAAGAGGTTGGAAAGGATATATGTAATACACAACACAAAGACTATAATTCCCAGAAATAACCAGTGGTATAACAATATGTCCAGAAGGCATTGGCAGAAGATCAATTCTGCTTTCTATCATCTTAGAGATTTTTCAGTTAACTAGTCAATGTGATAAATTAATTAGAACCAAGACATAATACCTGATAATACTTTACTGTTATAATGTAACAAATTATTTCCTTTTTGACTTTTATAAAATTCTATGAACTAAGTATTAAATCTCCATTTTCAGACATGCATTAAATTCTACTCTCCTCTTAGTAAATGTTCACAGGTCATAACAGATACCACTAAGCTGGAAAGTCTTCAAGGCTTACCAATGGACTCACTGTGTGTTTTTCAGATTGCATCACCATGAAAAAACTGGCCATCTGCTGATCACTTGTTCTCCTAGAAGAATTGTTGAGAAGAGGAAGAAATAGGAAAGGGAATACACATTTATATAGTACCTCCTGTGTGCCAGACATAATGCTAAATTTTTTTATAAATATAATTTCATTTTATCTTCACAATATACAACAAAAATAGTATCATTACCTCCATTTTACAACTGAGGCAATTGAGGCAAACAAGTGAGGCAAACAAATAAGTGATTTGTCCATATTCACAAAGCTAGTGTCTGAGGTCAGATTTGAATTCACATCTTCCTGAATCCAAACTCAGCACTCTAAGTCACCACAAATTGATTCTTCTGTGGTCCTATTCCCTACTGAGGTAGAGAAGGGACACCAACTAAATAGGTGGAGAGAGTATCTATTCTCATGGGTTACACATTCTGATGTATGGGAAATACTTTAAAGATTAGGAAATTGAACTTCAGAAAGATTAACTGACTTGCTGATGGTCACAAATTTAGCAACTATCAAAACTGGCACCTAAACCCAACCCTTTTGGTTCCCCCTCCAGGGGTCTTTTTATATCATCATTCTGCCTCTCCTTAAATCACACATTTTAAAATATATTTTTGTAGCAACAGAAACCCTGGAGAAACTATTTTTGAGGAAGAGTTCTTTAATAGAACTCCCTAAAATCACATCATGTAGTTGGTTACCATTTCCTTTTATCCTTTACCTATCCAATGACACTGCCCTGTTTACCATGAGATTCAGTGGAAAAATAAAAGACATGGAGAAAACAGAATATTGGAACCTCGAATTACATTTGTTTTTAAAACGTCTCCACTTTCTGAATTCAATTTGAAATCAGATGTGCCAACAATAGCAAAATAGAAATACAATTCAACACCTCATTAATCCCAACATTATTACATCTGTGAGTTTCATTTCACATTTTAATACTGTTGTGTTTTTTTTCCCAAAAGAAAATCATTACCAAGTAAAACATGTGATAATCATCCAACCCAAAGGTCATAGAGGTTCTTAGGAAGAGGCAGGGATTACATTGTTAAGAACATTTTGTAGGCTTCCCTAATGTTGGCTCTGATGGGTCTAACATGCTGACCATTTCATTCTGCTTAGCCATCAAAATTTTCATTATAAGGAATCCTCTAAGATATGGTCATTATTTTGTTGAGAGGAATTTTGTTATATTGTGGGAGCTAGAAACAAAGCATATCTGATCCTCAGGCTTTTTCTCTCAAAAACAAATTTTCTGAATTTTTCTCAAGTAAGAGAGAGAGATTTATTGTATATGTCTATAACATTCTCTTTTCAACCTTGAAAATTCTTTTTTCCCCTTCTTTTTCTCTTCTTTCTTCCATCCTTCCCTTTCTCCTTTTCTTCTTTCTTTCTTTCCCTCCATCTTTCCTTCCTTCCATCTTATCCTTCCTCTTTTCCTTCCTATCTCCCTTCCTTTCACCTTTCACTTCTTTCTTCCCTTTCTCCCTCCCTTCCTTCTTTCCTTCCTCCCTTCTTCCCTCCCTTCCATCTATCCATCCTTCCATCCATCCATTCTTTCTTCCTTCCTTCCTTCCTAACATCATTTCTTTCTTCATCATATATTAAGGAGCCACCATAAGCAAAGCAAAGGAAATTAATTGGCACCATAGTTAGAGTGCTGAGACTGGAATCAGGAAGACTCATCTTCCTGAGTTCAAATCTGGCCCTGAACTCAGTTGATCTTAGTGTCCTCATCTGTAAAATGAGCTGGAAAAGGAAATGACAAACCATTCTAATATCTTTGCCAAGAAAACCCCAAATAGTGTCACAATAAGTCAGAAAATCTAGAAAAAAATGACTAAATTAAGCAAAAAATTAAGCAAAGTGCTATGTTAGACAATAAGGGAAGATGTTTCTACCTTCAAAAACATCAAGCAAATTTAATTAAGGAGAAAAAATACATAAGCAAGTATGATCTCATTAAACAATATCAGATTCTAAAACTTTTGTAGAAGTAGAATTAACAGGACTTAGTTATTTGATAACTAATTATTAATAACTATATTATATGACCACATAATATATTATTAATAACTAAGCTGATAATAACTAATATTTAATTAGTTATTAAATGTGAGAGTGAGAGAGAGGAAAGAGCTAAAATAAATAGCAAAATTGGGATAGCTTAAAAGGAAAAGGATTAGCATTGCTTTGGGTATATGTTGCATGGTAAATACTAACACAATAAATAGGCAAAGATGCCCTGTACAAGATCTCAGTAGGGAGAGCCAAGACACAGATCTGTATTTGGCAGACATCTGCATATAGGCTATTGTTGAAGTTAATTAAGTAGTTAAGAATATGGAGAGTGAAAGTATAAGAAATCAGGGCCAAGGACTCTGTGGATTACCTATAGTTAGCAAAGAGAGAGTGAAGAAGAGCTAGAAAAGAATCTGTCAGAGAAATTAGAAGAAAGTACTCTGTCAGAAAAGCCAAAGGGAATGAAGGTCAAGGAGTAGATGGATCATAGAATAGCAACCATCTTGCTAAATTATTGTGAAGATCAAATGATATTTTTAAAATGGCTTAACACAATGGCTGGCACATAGAAAACACTTAATAAAGGCTTCTCCTTTATAGTAGCAAATATTGCAAAGAGATTGAAGAGGATGAAGCCTGAGAAGACGTCTTTGAATTTGGAAATGGCAATTCCACTAAAATGCTAGGTAGATCAATATTAGTAGAAAGGAAGCTACAAAACTTCATTATCCTCATCTTTTCCCCTTCCTTGCCACCCACCCAAGCCTCAACTAGCTTATTTTAATTGGAACTAGGTTTTAATAATACTTCTGAAAGGATATCTTTATCCCCACCATTTTCTTTTCCTTTATATGTAGTCTTCCTCACTTAGAATGGGAAAAAAAAATTACTTAAGAGTAAGGGATATCTTGTTTGATTGCATTTGTATCCCCTCAATGCTCATTACAGTATCTGGCACTTACCTATACATCTTTATAGCTATCTATTTACCTTTCTACCTGGGTGGTTATTTCAGATTGGTTGTCCAAATAACTGGTGAAGGTCTTTGTCTGCTTAATGGTGATGGTTTGATCAGAACTGTCGTGGTTCCATCAACAGTTTTGTTTCAGGGAGAGGGAAGCGTGGCATCCAATAGTAGTGGGTCCTGCATTTTAGATTTGTCTATGAAGTCTTATTGAGATCGATGTTTGTGTGGCCATTAAGGAGTTCTTGCAAGAGCTTCTGGATTTGGAGGATCTAAGTAGAACCACCCACTGGGATAATGTCAAGAATCTGTAATTACCTATATTTTGGGTTTATTTTTTTTCATTACCTATATTTTGTAACAATTATCATCATGCCTTAATATGGAATCGAGCATGGATAGAGAGGTAAAAGACAGAAGAAAGAGAGTGACAAAATGGGAAAATATTCAGTGGCTGAAATTCAAGATAAAGGGGGAGAGGCAATTTGTTTAGGCATGAGAAAATAGAAAAAGCAAAACGTAGAGAGATTCTTATCATAGAAGGAAATCTGAGAATAATCTCCTGAGAATGAACTAATTCTGAGAGAAAATGTCCAAGTTGTTGTGGCTATGATCAAATTGTAGCTGCTGGCTAAACTGAGATGTTGGTCATTGGAGGTGAGGGAGCCAACTATGTGGCAAGAATTTTAGAGTTTTCAACTTGGATGCTGAAGTTGCTGAGAAGAAAATGGGGCTGAAAGTGCTTGTGTAACTGGTGAAAGTGGGAGAGTGTCTTGGGAAAAAGATAGGTGAAGTGTCAACAAAGTTGGGCAGGGGGTAATGTAATTTGTTGGCATAGTAGCTAAAAGAGGGGGGTAGGTAATTGGGTTAGGATGACTCTCAAACTACCAATTCAATTCAATTTAATTCAACATGCCTTTATTAAGTGTCAAAGGCATTATGCAGTGAAGAGTTTGCCAAATGCCAACCCATTTGTGGGGGAAGACCAGCTTCTACTGGAGGGAATGCATGGAAAAAAGCCAGGTTAATGTGAAGAGGTGGAAAGATCATAGAGAATATGGGTCAGTTTATTCACAGCAGAATTGAGCAGGAAGAGATCTGTGGAGAGGGTGGAAGAAGTTGGATAGACATGTGACTATGATTTTTGCAACAAAAAGAACTGTGAGTGGATAACATTCAGGAGTCTGGAAGTTAAAATGTATATTAGGAAACACAGAGTATAAATTATGGGAAAAAATTCTGAGTGGGTACAATCTTTGTTCCTGGAGGATCATAGATTTGACCTGGATGAAACTTCAAAGATCATCCAGTTAAACTTCCTCATATTACCAATGAGGATACTGAGACACAGAGCTCTTAGGTGACTTACCCAAGATAACTACTTCTATAGGCAGAACTAGAGTTATTAGAAAGTCCAAAGACCATAATCGAATTTGTTGGTATGAACCTTCAAAAATTTGTCTTGGAAAATCTGTCCTAATATTTACTCCTGTATCTTTCTGTGTAACTGTGCTGGTTGTTGGTTTGTTTTCTGTTTGAAATGTTAGCTGGACTTTTTGGGTGGGAGTGATAAGGAATGTGAGATAGGAAGAGAAATGAAAAAAAAGCAAAAGATATGTTACCTAACGACAAAAAGAAGAACTCAGTTGTAGTTAAATCCAGTTTCTTCTTATCCCTGATCTATTGGTTGTATTGCTTGTGGTCCTTCATTCTCAGGGAGGACCAAAGTGACATCATTAGGTTAGAGTCAAGTTAAAGAGTATCTGAATGTAGCTGATCAGACCAGTCCAAGTTCAGAATGCTCTACCACAAGTTGAGCACAAATATTCCATATGAACTTTGGGGGTAAATTCTCTAAGTTTACAAATCTCATGGTTCTTCTAAGTTACTTCAATTCCGTTTTGCTCACAGAGCACAGTGCCTTTTCTGATAAGGGCACACCATGCTGGGCAGTCCTGTGACAATCTCTCCTATGCCAGGTGACCAATACTAAAGTTCTTAAAGACCTTGAGAGTGTCCTTGTATCACTTTTTCTGACCGCCTTGTGACCACCTTGCCATGTGTGAGTTCACCATAAAATAGTCTTTTTGGCAAGCATATGTCTGGCAATCAATGTGACCAACCCAATGGAGTTGTATTCTCTGAAGCAGAGTTTGAATGCTTGGCAGTTTTGTTCAAGAAAGCGACTCAGTGTCAGTTATTTTATCCTACCAGGTGATCTTCAGAAAATTCCTAAGACAATTAAAATAGAAGCGATTCAGTGTCTTGGTATGGCTCTAACACTTTCCAGGTTTCACAGGCATACAACAATGCGGTCAGCACAATGGCTCTGTAGACCAAGAAAATACAGATCCTCCATCAGCCAGAACCATATCATTCACATGTGGAATCATCCGTTAAAGCAAATGGAAAAGTTTTGAATGCTGTGGATTCAAGTGTAAGTTCACTTACCTTGGAAGTACTTTCCAGGCATATACACATTGATAATGAAGATGACACACACATTGCCAGAGCTAGCTCAGTGTTGGGAAGGCTCTGAAGAAAAGTATGGGAAAGAAGGGGCATTAGACTGACTATCATCCCTGTCTATATTGCAAAAAGAATAAGCAAGTTTACATTTGTCAGTCAACAAATATTTATTAAACTTTTATTATGTTTCTGGCACTGTGCTAAGAGTTAGGGAATACTTTGGTTGTAGGGAATTACTGAGATAGGGATGAGAAAGTATTTATTGTTCAGGATTGTATTTAAAGTACTTTATAAATTTTAAAGAAATATGAAAATGATAGCAATTATTAGTTGACCCTGAGAATCAGTTACAATCAGATCAATAAATCACTAGTTCTATTAGGCTACTTCCTGGGACAGGGACACTGCTTTATTCTTCAAAACATTCATATGGGTTTCAAATTCTTTACAAAGTACTTGCACATGCTTTGTCTTGTTTAACCCTCAGGGGAAGAAAATAAGCACCTTTGTAGCAGCTAAATAAGGTACAGGGCACTATGCTAAATGCTTTGCAAATATTATATCATTCTATCAATGGGAAAAATACCACCATCTCAAAACATTGATATTTGGTACTGTACCTGTGATTTAATCAGTATAGAGAACTTCAAGATAAAGAAAATCCCTTTACAAATGTAGATTTGTGCTTTGGGGTTTCTGTTCGTTTGTTTTCATAAAATAAAAAAAAACCTCTTAAATAGTTGCTTAGGATAAAGATGACAAACACACAGAATGTCAGCCCTGAGAAACCTGCAACATTTTCAAGTGCTGCTAAAATCAGATTAAAATGTATTTGGGTGATTCAACCCTGACAGCCAGAACATTCATCTTCATGAGTTTCAAATCAGGACTTAGACACTTACTAATAGTGTGACCCTGGGCAAGTCACTTCTGTTTGCCTCAGTTTCCTCATCTGTAAAATTAGCTGGAGAAGGAAATGGCAAACCACTCCAGTATCTTTGCAGAGAAAACCCTAAATGGGGTCAGGAAGAGTTGTACATGACTGAAACAAATGAACGGTGTTATTATGTGGCTTTTTAAGTTAATATGCAACTTGTTGGTATCCTGATTTATGGTTTCATTTGATATTCCCAATAATTCTGTGATGGAGATGTTATTGCTCTCCCCATTTCAAAATTGAGGATTAACAATCCATGGATAAAACACGTCCCTCAAGGAAGCATAGTATGGAGCACTTCTTACTTTGTTGGAGTACTTTTTCAATTAGTCCTGATATATCAATGAATAGATATTGTAGATAGAAGGGGGGAATCATTACTTATAAAATAAAAACTCATATAAACAAAATTTAAATGATTTGCTGAGGGTTGCACAGCTAGTAAATTCCAGAGGAGGATTTAAACTCAGATCTTCCTGATCTAAGAATAGTACTCTCTCCATTGCACTATCAACTACTTCTCTAAGGCAGGTTAGAGTTGAAGTCAGAATCAAAAGATGACAGGACTTGAAGCTGGACCCTGTTCAGCACCAAAATCATCCCAAGTTTCCTCTTCAGAACCACATACATCCTGGTATTCAAGAAATCCCATAGAAAGTCTGCTCTGGGTCAATGATGGCTTACTGATTTACTTAAGGGAGATTATTATGGCTTCCTGTGGGGCATGTAAATCTTAAAACTGGACTGACTTTCTCTTCAAACTTAATTTATTAAGAGAAGTAACCCTCAAAGGAAGCTAGCAGTTCTCTAGACAGATTATTACATTCTGAGTCTCTGCCAGAAAAAAGCTCTGCAAGATATCTACAAACCCTGGAAAATATGCTTGAATAATAGAAATAATAGAAATAGAAATAAATAATAGAAATAAAGAGAAAGCAAAGACACAAGCTGTCAAGATATGGAATATATCCTCAGCCCTCTGCTTGACCAAACCTTTTTTGTGCCTTCCATTTATTTGCTTCCACTGGCTTGGAGGATAATGGCTTTGCCTAGTCTGATGTTACATTATATAACTAATAGGAGAATTTAGTCTAGATGACAATTGGGCAGATATAGAGAAGTTTTATTTAGCATGGAATGGTTTCTTAAGAACTGGGTTTGGACTCAAGGAAATTCTGCCTCTGACACTTGCAGTAAGTCACTCACTTTCTCACTGCCCTAAGCAACTTTTAATTTGTAGGGCAGTTATATGTCTGCATTTGTCAGAAGTTCTAGATCTGTTCTCCAAAAGGCTTTGGAGGCTGACTGACTCTTAAGTATGAATGTTGGTATCACTTTTAATGATCTAGATCTTAAGAATACTGACAAGATCCATACATCTTTAAGTACTTTATTACTTACTTTACCAATTACTGAGGAGCATCTGGTTGGTTTAGTGCATAGAGCACCAACCCTGAATTCAGGATGATCTGAGTTCAATACTGCTCAGACACTTATGAGATATGTGATCCTGGGCAAGTTACTTAACCTAATTGTCTCAAAAAAATTTTTTAAAGATCAATCACTCAAAACTTTCATCAGTGTATATCATAATATGAAATTACCTTTGATAAGTCAGTAATATTTAGGAGAAGAACAATGAATGGAAGAAAAACATTTTTTTCAATTCCTTACCATATAGTAAGCATGGAAGACAAATTTTAAAAACAAGACAGTTCCTATGGCCCCGAGGAGCATACATTCTAATAGACCAGAGAAAGACAAGACATATAGGGAAGCTAGAACTGGAAAGGAGAAATGGGAGTCAAAATATTGTTTGGTCATGGCCAGGAAGTATTGTAGTGGCCTGGTTCCAGGAAAGATAAGGTGAGTGCTCACCTAACAAAGCCCAGGATCCCCTGGTGTGTGGAGTCTGATGAACTTTAGACCCAAAAATCTAGTCATGAAAATCTGCCTTTTCATATTGGTTGCCAAATTTGTCAAAGCAAGAAGAATAACTCAAGCTGAGAGACCTATTTGGATAAGCAAGCTCCAAATTCTGTCTTTCAAGGAAGCACATACTTTGGGGAGAACAATCCAAGACTAGACTGGGATGACATTTAAGACTAACTGGGGAGAAGCAGTATTGTGGCATCAGAATGACAGTGCTTCTGTTACTCCTTGAGTTAATAATTTCATCTTTCTAATTCTCTGTTTCCTCACAGTGTCATAGTGGATAAATCACTGGACCAGGAAACAGGAAGAACTTTACTCAAATCCTACCTCAGACAGTCACTGCTTGTATGACTCTGGGCAAGTCACTTAACTGCTATCTGCTTCAGTTTTCCCATCTATAAAATAGGGGAGAATAATAGCGACTATCTCAAAGGGTTTAATAAGGATAAAACAAGTTAGTATTTCTGAAATGTTTTAGAAATATTAAAGTATCATAAATACTATCTATTATTTGTAAAAAGATAGAGGGAGAGAGATTAGATGGACTCAGATTCCTTGCAGATCCAAGTCTACATTACTATGAAAATGATAGAAGTTCAGTGAGATTGGTCCACAAGACACCAAAGTTTATTTTGTATACAACTTTTCCTTCTCTATGATAATTTGGGAAATCACTTTCTCCCATCTCTGGACCTCAGTTTCCTAATCTGTAAAATGAGAAATTTGGACTAGATGACCATATTCCACCTTTCAGTCTATAACGTTGGCTGTTTATTATCCAGTCTTATGTTCATCAATCACTTGAATTTCGGATAGCTAGTAGGCTTAATTTTTATCTCTCCCTAATGTAGGGAAACGCCTACTAGAGACAGAGGGAACTCATAGGCAATAAGTACTATTAAGTACTAATAAGTACTGGTCAAATTTAAATTTATATTCCTGTCTACAAGTCTAGCACTCTATCCATTGGACTGTATCACTACTTCATATATACAAATATGAACATAAGGGGCAGCTAGATGGCACAGTGAATAGAGCAGTAATTCTGAAGTCAGAAGAACTTGAGTTCAAATCCATTCACAGATACTAAATACTAGCCATGTGATCCTGGGCAAGTCATTTAATCCCAAATACCTTGCAAAAAAAAGACACATATGAACATATTAAAAATGCAAAATTATTTAGGAAGAGAAAGAAAGGCTTCATATTCATGGTGGTACTTGAGCAGAGTTTTGAAGCAAACAAGATTCTAAGACACAAAAGTTAGGAGGGAGTGCATTCCAGGCAAATATGATCTGTGAGTGAAGGGAAGAGATCAACAGCATGCTGATAAATGGTTATCAACAGGTTCTCTGAAGGAAAAAAAAGTACACAGGACATACATTTTAGTTTAATTGCATTATTAGCACTTGTCTTATGTCTTTAAGTATAGGTTCTAGATCAATGGTATCAAACAGGATGCCACTAATCCATAAATAAGGTTCCCTAGGGGGCAGCACATTGATTTAGTTTTAGAATATAATTCTACTTACATTTTATTATATTTTTATTTTTTTGCCAAATACTTCCCAATTATATTTTAATCTGGTTCCTGTGGCATGAGGAATGTTGAAGCCAACCAAGTATCCATTGTCTACCTTCTATTGTATTGTCTATATTCTAGACAATCAATGGTGATTGCCAGTTTCCAAGGTGTAAATGCTTATACTAAACACTACATTATGGACTTCTCTGGAGTAGATAAAAACTGGCTCTGACATATCCCTGTGAATAATAATAAGGTGAATATATCATTATCTCCATTTTACAGATAAGAAAACTAAAATGAAAATTACCTTGCACAGTCATTCAGTTATTAAATAGAATATATTTATGTTATATAAATATAATATATTTATATATTTATATTATTTGTACTATAAATATAAGTATAACAAGGTAGATGCTATTATTATCCCCATTTAACAGATGAGGAAATTAATAGCTGGTGAATGCCACAGACAGGATTTGAACTCAGATCTTTCAGTCTACAAGTCCAACATTCTTTTTGCCACTCTACCATTCCTTCTCTTTAAAATAATTTCAGGCATCTAAGAGAAACTGGGGAAGTTTGGGGGAGCCCAGGAGACCTGGGTGATAACATTTAATGAGTCTACCTACAGATCAAAAGAATGAAAATAAAGTTTGGGCTTTTTGTTTTTTCCCAGTGGTAGAGAGAATGGCCTTTAACTTTGGGAGAGAAAACTTAATATTCCATTATGAACAAGTAGTTCTCTTAAAAACCCAGGCTGTTTAAGAAAGACAACATTCCCATCTAATACAATGATATCATATCTTATCTTCTAAGGAAATATAAAAAGTAATGTTCCCTTCTAATGAAGTGTAGTCAAAAACGACATTGAATTTTTTTTTTCTAAATTTCAGTAATCATGCATAAAATATGAATGGCTTTAATAGCTGATTTATATATTAGCAAGACATTCAACTTTGCCTCTCACTCAAAAGTCTAACTTTACTATAACAGCAAAAGCAATGAGTGTAATGTTATCTTAAGGGTCTCAGTTTTTGCTATGTCTCCATGCCTTTCCTGAAGGGAGATGACCTCACCCAGAAAAGCCAGCTGTGATAGCTTTCAGATGATGGTCATTTTGACTACTTATGCTCTTCAGAAAACTCTGTTTTATTGCTGACTATATGCATATACACTGGGCAAGCACAGCAAGGTAGTGCACCAGACCTCGACTCAGAAGGACCTCAGATACTTATTAGCTGGGTGACCTTGGGCAAGACAATTATTTGCCTTCTCATTTATAAGATAAATTGAAGAGGGAAATGGCAAACCACTCCAATACTTTGGTCCAGAAAACCCCAGGTAGGATCATGGAAAGTGGAACACAACTAAATCTACTCAGCAACGACCCTTTACATGTCTATATATGGGCAGCTAGATGGCACAATGGATAAATCATTGGATCTTTAGTAAGAAGATCTGAGTTCTGGCCTCATAGCTATGTGACCCTGGACAAATCAGTTAACCTATTTTCCTGTAAATTGTCAACAACAATAATAGCACCTACTTCCCAAGGGTATTGTAAGGACCAAGCAAGAGAATATTTGTAAAATTCCCGGCACACAGTAAGCACAATATAGATTTAGTGGGGTTTTTCCCCTTAATATACATATTTATGTATCTGTTTAGTGCCTCTGTGGTTTATAAATATACAGCTAAGGATCAGTGTTCAGTTTGACACAGCATCCATTATAAAAAGCAAGAGATTTTTATCTTATTAAATCTAAATAAACATTTTGGGCATTTCTGGAAAATGTGATTAAAATCATTTGAATAAGATTTTGTATATTACTTCAACCAACACTGGGTGTGTGGGGATAAGGATTTTCTTGATAAGCCAGTCTGAGATACTGAGCCTTTCAATTGTGGTAGTGGAAAATTATAATGTTTGCCCAACAACTTGGAGACTGGCTAAGTATACAAAGATTTGAGTGAATACATATTTCTGAGACCAAAGTAGAAATTTTTCAAATGTACCCTAGAAATGAATTGTGCCTTTCAATTTCTTTAAACTTAAGTAGAAAAAAGTATCTGCCAATATCTATCTATCCTGAAATCTGTGACTCTCAACATAACACAGTTAGAAAATGTTTTTAATAGAAAATATTTTTAGTGCTATATGAATATTTCCTTTTTACCATTTGTCAACCAATATGATTGACAATTCCTTAACTAAAATAATTATTATTTATAGTGGTTTTTGTTCATAGTACAGATTTTAAGGAGGTACTAAGCATGACAGTCCAAAGAATAACTCCCTCTCCTGACTCCAACTAGATTTTTGTCTTTTGTTGTTTGCCAATGCTGTGTGTGTGTGTGTGTGTGTGTGTACCCAAATGCAAGGACTGTTTAAGATAAACCATAAGTAGGAAATCTTCCATCCAGATAAATAACGCAAACTAAGTCCATGACAAACAGGAGGAATCATATCTTCAAGTGGAAGAAGTACACTGTGCACACTGTTTGATAGAGGAGTCAAGTTCTGAGACGTACATGAAAAGCACATACCAGCCAACTATTTACTAGCTTCCTATTTAAGTAAATTATTTGGCTACTTAAGTACTAAATTTGATTGTTTCTGCTGAAGAACTAGAAATGCTGTGGTTCCTTTAAATTCAGTGCCCCCTATACTTGGTCACTTGTGTCAAAACTCAAATTGTACATTCTCTAATAACAAGGAAATTGAGTGCTACAAATATACTGCATTTGTGTGTAGCTATTCCCTTTTGACATCGAATAGAAAGAAAACACCACAGTTCATAATAATCAACAAATTTGAACTCATGCTGTACTTGGTAAAGCCATGCTTCAGTGAGATCATATTCATAGTTGTAGAGCTTCTTAAACTGTGGGTCACAATCCCATATAGGGTCTCAGAAATGAATGTGGGGAGTCAAGATATTATGATTTATTAACAGTAAATGTTGGATTTATATACTCTTTATATATATATGTATCAACATACCCAGCATCAAGTAAAGTTTCTCAGACAAAAAGTGCTCATGAGTGGAAAAAGTTTAAGAAGTTCTGATCTAGTCTAACTATTTTATTATTTTTTAAATTTCATTCTTAAGATAAAATGTAGGCCCAAAGAATTAGAAGAGCACAGTGGAAAGAATATGAGTCAGAGAACTTGGGTTCCTAGCCCAACTCTGCCATTTATGATCCATTTGATCTTAGTCCAGGCACTCAACATCCCTGGGTCTCAGTGTCTTCATCTATAAAATGAAAAGTTGGACTAGGTGACTTCTGAGGTCCCTTACAGATCTGACTCTCTGATCCCATATGAGGTGGTCTTCCTAAAGTCATACAAATAATAAATAACAGAACTAAGACTTGCACACAAGTTTTCTAACTCTCAGTTGTTTGACTTCTATGGACAAATGGCTGATGAATACATCTGTTTGAAAATATAAAATTGCAACTTGTAGTCACTTTATTTTGTATGCAGTTCACATCAAAATGGATTTAAATACACATTACAGATGGATTTCTGAATGTAAAAATACACATTAAAATTGTGAATTCATCTGATTATTTAGAGAAAAGATATTTTCTATTTATATGTGTATGCAGCTAGATTTTATTTAGAGTACCCAGCCTGGAATCAGGAAGACTGATCTTCCTGAGTTTATATCTGGCCTCAAGATATTTACTGGCTATATGATCCTGGGAAAGTAGTTTAACCCTGTCTGCCTCAATTTCCTCATCTGAGAAATAAGCTGGAGAAGGAAATAGCAAACCACTTCAGTATCTCTGCCAAGAAAATCTCAAGTAGGTCACAAAGAGTTGCACATAACTAAAACAACTGAACAGCAACAACAAAATATGTTTGTGTACCAAAGCAAGATTCTGATTTCCAGCTCAAAAGAGTTGATTAAAGTCTCTTGTTTTGGGAAAAAGAAACCATTTCTTTGTCAAAATCTACAAGCTAGATTTCTATTAAGCAATACTAGAATTTTTTTTAAAAATCATTTTATAAACTATTCCACCAGGCAGGAGTTTTAAATTTCATTTTACAAATCCCATATGTGGATTACTAGAGTAGAAAGGAATCATAGATCTACTAACTTTATTGTCTATAATACTACACTCTGGGAAGTTATGTACATAACCTAGAAAATCCAGTTCCCTCTTCCCTGTTCCTTCAAGTCAGAAACTATCTTTCCTTTCTCAGATTTCACACAAGGGCAATCTAAATAGTCCATGTGTTCCATTGGCATACATGAAATTATAGAGAGGCAGAATGTCAGGATAAATATATTAACTGGAATTAGGAAGACCTGGATTCAAATCCTGTCTCAGACACTCACTGATAATGTAAATTCCCATCCCAAAAGCAGAATATTTAATTTATCTGAATTTCCTCATATGTAAATTTACCTTGATTTCCTTATATATAACATTAAAGTAGTCTAATTCACAGGATTGTTGTGAGAATCAAACTTTATAATATATATAAAGTTCTTTATAAACCATAAAACCAGCAATTATTGGAGGAGGGCTTCCAGTACATTAAGTAGGCCCCAAGTAGAAGATTTACAACATTATAAAAATTCATCTCATGTCCTCTGGCTATCTATAGCATTCTTGTTTACTCTCCTTTTATGGCCTCAATGTAGTCTATTCTGTTATTTCCTAGTTTTCTGATTTTTTTCCCTTATTTTTTCTGAATATACCTTGTTTAAATATATTGGTTTGCATGCATGTTGCCTTCCACATTAGACTGTGAGTTCCTTGAGATCAGAAATTGTTTTTTACTTTTCTTTCTATTCCTAATTAGCATTATGACTGACAGAGTAGGAACTTAATATATGATTATTGTTTGGCTGACATTATATTTATTATATATTTACTTTGATGCCTTTGCTTTCCCTCATACCTGAACTAACACTGATTAGTGCTTGATGAATGGAAACTGACAAGCAAATGAATAAATAGAAAGTATCAGAGTTTCCCCAAACCCTATTCCTTGAATGAATATAGAATGCCCTTTTAGAACTCTCCCTTTTAGTTTAAAGCTTTGATGAAAGGTAAAATGAAAACTGACAAGCAAATGAATAAATAGAAATTATCAAAGCTCCCCCAAACTAGCTCCCCCAAACTACTCTCTGAATGAATATAGAATGCCCTTTTAGAACTCTCTCCCTTTTAGTTTAAAGCTTTGATAAAATAAAATATATATATATACATATGTATATATGTATATACACATATGTATATATATATATATATATGGAAAATATTGCTCAGAGCTGGGAAAGGCAAGAAGGGGATGGTCACATCACATTACAAATGTTATTGTCTATTCTACATCTTGTATCATTGTAATCCTATCCTTGTGGTAGGGGGAGGGAGCAAGGGAGCAAGATTGTCTATTATTATTTGCTGTATGGACAGAGTATTTTTCTTTGTGAAACTGCATTAAAAGAGCATTCTAAACTACTGTTCTCCTGGAGCAGGGAACAAGAGTCATGACTCATCATGGGTGGAGTATGCCATTGTGCCAGGAAAAGGTGTGAAATGTTCAGTGGTGCCAGGGTATGACAGGGCAGTCCTGGAAAGAGCTTGGTGGGAGGTCCACCTGGTGTAATGGACTTTGAAGAGGAAAGTGTTCAGTCTGGCAGCACCTATGTTAGAAGAATCATAGACAGGGTGATTAGGAAGGCATGAGGTAACAAGCTCAGGGCACATAGTCTAAATGACTCAATTCTTAAGTAGATGGAGATGTCAACTTCATTACAAAGACCAAGCATAATTCTAAAGAGGAGCGGAGGGAAAGAAGGGGCTGGGATCTTTGTTCTCCCGTTTTGCAAAGGACCTTTTTGGTGTTGGGTTTTAGCCTGGTTACACCTACCACAGACCTCTCCATTGCTCTTTGTGATATTCAATTTCAATTTTTTGGAGACTGTTTTTTTTTTGTCTTCAAGATTACCAGAGATTTTATATGCATAGCAATAGAGAATCTAGTAAATAAAATAATAATTTTTTTAAAAAAATAGTCAAATCTATGAGGTTTAATGCTTATCAGGGACCAGAGAAGAAAAAGTCTTAGAAGCAGAGATAGAAATAGAATAAATTACTCTGAGAAGCCTAACTGCATCATAGTTAAACCACATGGAAGGTTTTTAGTTTAATGTGGTTCCAAAGAGGCTGGAATTAGATCTATAGAATGTAAGGCCTGGAATGCACTTTAGAAATTATCTTGTCCAGTGACCTAATTTGATAAATGAGCTAGAGCATAGAGTGGTGAGAAGAGGAGCTCAAACCCATATCATTTGGATGCCCTTTCAACCACACCAAAAATTGTCCAACTATATGACTTTTCCCTCTTTATTTCCATAGCTAAAATGAAGGTACTGATATATTACATGACAAGACACAAATATCATCACATACACTTATCTGTAGGTATCACAAACTCTCTCCTCACTCCACCTCCCCAGCCTCTTACAGCCCTTCATGAGGACAAGAGCTGTATGTTACTTAATTCTTCCATTTTCCCAGGGCTTAGCACAGGGCTCTTCAGATTGCAAGCAAATAATAAGTGTTTACTTAACTGAAATAATGATAATTTCTGTTGTAAATTTCAAGTGAACAGGCATTGTTACATAATATTGTTAAATCATTAATAGAAAAGGCAATGAAGTTCATTTCGTTAACTCTGACAGAAAAGCAATATTACTATCTTAACAAACAACAATCAACCAATCAACAAAATTTATTGAATGTTTATTGTGTACAGAATGTTAGGTAATAGTCAAAAGAAGTCAGTGTTTGGCTATCTATGAAGATTCAATTAGGGAAAAAGGAATTGACTGGGGTTCTCTAGGGTACATCTAGTCTCCACTAAGACCATGTTTTCCATCTGTTCATTGAGCATAGTGTAATTTACTGTGAAATATTCAGTTTTTTGTGAAGTCTCAGCACTCAAGAGGTTGCCAATACAGCAAGAAATTTACTACATAAAAAGAGTAGTAAGATTTGTCCATATCAAGAATGGAAGAAGACAAAAAAGAAGACTAAAACGATGATGATAGAGCAGGAGAAAGGAGAAGATGGTAATGAAAGTGATGGAGAAAGAAGTGGTGGTAGAAGAGGAGGAAAAAGAGGAAGTAGTGGTGAAGAAGGAGGGAAGAAGAGGTAGTGATGGTAGTGGAGGAGAATGAGGGAGAAAGAAGTGATGGTGGTGGTGGAGGAAGAAGAAGAGGAAGGGAGGGAAAGAAGAAGATAAAGAGAGAGGGAGAAAAAAAAGATTTTGTTGCTGGCATGTACTCATGATAAAGGCAAGAATTTAAAACAAGACACTTGGCCAGTAACCCATCTGGCTTCTAAAAAAGCTAAAATCTATATCCTCCAAAAATCTAGTAGTTTTGTTCTTTTTCACAGAATCCACAACTATTCCCATTATGAGAACTGAAAAGAGCTTTTTTGCTCCAATTCCCCACACTTCCTTGTTTTGTTATCATTTCTCTCCTTCTCTTCCATAGTTACCTCCTCCTCTTTTTCCTCCTCCTCTTCCTCCTCTTCCTCTACCACAATCTCTTCCTCTACCACTTTCACCACCTCTGCCTTCATCATCATCATTGTTTTAGTATTCTTAGTTGTCTTCTTCCATTCTTGATATGGACAAACCTTACTCCTTTCTCTCTTTACATAATGAATTCTTTGCTATATTAACAACTCCCGAGGGTTGAAACCACAAAAAATAATAACAATAATATTTCCCAGTAAATTACACTGAGATGTTTTGGGGGCAGAGTAGACACCTTAAAATTATTTGAGGGAATATAAAATATCAATTAAGAGTTAATATTGAAGAATCGTAGCTGGGCTCATAAAGAGCCACTCCCTTTTCACTAAGGACCCCATATGACCTGAACCCAAACATATGGTTCAGATATGTTTCAGTCTTTGCAGAACTAAGCTTCTAATGATGTGGATTAGGTACCCCTGAACAAATAGAAAGTTAAGTGAATTAATAAGTGGAATGATGATTAGGGAAAATTGGTAGTAAAAACTATACACTTTTAAAATAATAATTAACTATAAAAATTTTAACCACTTTCTTAGGGTTGTAGTATAAATGTCCATAAATAGCTTCAAGAGTGAAAAACTTAACCATTAGGAATAATAGGGGAAATGGAAAAGAATACTTGCATTCCTAGAGGAGATTCTTTGCCTCAATTGCTACCTAGACTTAATCACTGAATGGGTGTGGCCTTAGTCAAACTGATACCTATTGAAGACCTTAGCTTAAAAAAAGGCCATCTCTGTTGTTCTAATCTATATCTAGCCACTGGACTCAGATGGCTCTGGAAGGGAAAATGAAGCAGATGATCTTGTACCATACTCCCTCACTTGAATCCAATTCACTTGCATGTCATGGCATCACCTCCATAATGTCATGGTCCTCTTCGAGAATCAAGGACAAACAACAGCAATGGCATTCCTAAGTGCAGACTAATCTTCTTCCTGGTGAATGAGAAAAACAACAACAAAATCCTCCCATTTCCCATGTTATTAAGGATAATTGGTCCCACAATTGAAGTTTCAATAGCCAGGGAGAGATTCTGATTGAGAAAAGAAAAGTGAGGTAGAGAGAGAGACAACCCTGGTTAGGATGATAGGGAAACAAGTAGTATGACACAGAGTAGACAGAGAAGAAAAAGAACACCTGTACTATTAGACCTTATATATAGATTTGAGACTTTTCCTATAGAAGAATACAATAAAGAAATATATTCTCTTTCTAGGACATTTATCCAAGATATAACAGAGAACCTTCTAAAACTTATCGAAACAAATGATCACCCCCACACACACTTCTGATGACTGATATAGGTGAAATGACATTTCAAGAAGGAACCTAAAAATAGCCACAAAGAGAGAAGTAAGATAGCATCTGGGACAGTTAAAAAACCAAAGATAGAAGGTAACAAAATCCAAGAAAGAAAACAGTAAAACATTTGGTTATGAGTATCTATAGACAGATACCTAAAATTTAGGCAACAAATAAATAATGTGAAGTGAAATGAAACTCCTTACTGGACTGGCTCTGGATAGGTATAGTTTATTCAAAAGAAATGGAATGGGTAAAAGAGATATAGGAAGCAGCATTCCATGTCTAAGATTTAATATCTAGGAGCCAGAAGTAAGAAGCATGTCAGACAGTTTTAAATAAAAGTCAGAATGGAAGAACAGAAGTGATTTTGTCATTGAAATATACTACAAATCATCTGGACAAAAAGAGGAACTAGTTGAGAACTTTGGGAAATAGATCCTAAGTCTATCATAGAAGCATGATGTAGTGGTAATACTACAGATATCTGGTTATCCAAACATCCCTCTCCTTCTCCCTTTCCCTCTCTGCCTCTTCCTTTTTCCCTCTCTTCCTCTCCCTTTCTTCATTTCCTTATCCCTCTCCCTTTTTCCTCTCCCTCTCTCTCTCTTCCTCTATCCCTTTCTCCCTTTTCCTCTCTTTCTCTCTCCCCTTCTCTCTTTTTCCCTTTCCCTCTCTCCCTGTCCCTCTCCCTTTCTCCCTTTTCCTCTTTCCCTCTCTCCCTGTCTCTCTTTCCTCTCCCTTTCCCTCTCTCTCTCTCTCTCTCCTCTCTCTCTCTCTCTCTCTCTCTCTCTCTCTCTCTCTCTCTCTCTCTCTCCCCCTGTACTCTCCCTTTCACTCTCTCCCTGTCTCTTTCCCTTTCCCTTTCTCTCTCTCCTTCTCTCTGTCTCTCTCTCTCCTTCTCCCTGTCCTTCTCTTCATCTCTCTCTCTCTTTTTCCCTCTCTGTCTCTCTGTCTCTGTCTCTGTGTCTCTCTCTCTGTCTCTCTCTCTCTCTCTTTGTCTCTCTGTCTCTCTGTCTCTCTCTCTCTCTGTCTCTCTCTCTCTCTCTGTCTCTCTCTCTCTCCTTCTCCCTGTCCTTCTCTTCATCTCTCTCTCCCTTTTTCCTCTCCCTTTCTCTCTCTTTCTCTCCCTTTTCCTGTCCCTCTCTTTCCCCCTTTTCCCCTATCCCTCCCTTCCTTTCTCCCTCTTCATCTTTCTCTCCCTCCCTCCCCCCTTCTCTCAGTAACTAATAGCTTTTTTAAAAACTTGCCTTGGTGATCATTTTATTCTTCAAAATATGAAGAAACCAACAAAAAGAATTTTAATTGTGGAATTCAATTTTTGGGGTTACTGATCACTCCATTATAGAAAAAGAAATTAAAGAGTTCAGAGAAAGAGAATTAGGATCCTATGGATAAAATGCTTTGGAGAAAGTCAGTCCAGAAAGGATAGGATATGCTCAAGATTGAAATTCTGAAGAAATAAAAAGGGGAAAAATTCAATGAGGAATAAAAATGGGGTTTGTCTGAAGAGGCCAATACGTATACACAGGGAACTCACTGACCAATTTGGATCTTAAAAGGAAATGCATATGCAGTAAAAGGAATGGGCAAAATATGACTTTTGAACAAAGTCTTGAAAAAAAATCAAGAAGAGTAAGTAATGGAGTTGTGGTGGGAGAGCATAAAGAGATCACTTTGTAAGTAATCAATAAACTCCGTAATTAAATCAGCTATGTGGAGAACTCTGTCTCTGTGCCTTGTAAAACCAGACTGGACTGGGAAATCCAGTCTTATCAGTCCCCTCCCACCTCATATCTGTCTCCTTATTTCCATTCACATGGCCCCTGGATTGATTCACTCCCTCATTATCTCTACCTGGACTGTTATAAAATCTCTTTCTCCTCACTCTCAGACACTCATTTTCCCTAGTTTTTTTCAGTTTTGTTTACTTTTGTTTATTTTACTTTTTTGGTTATCATTTAGTTAATAATGCTTTCCTTTTTTTCTTCTCTGTTAAGTCAAGTAAAATTCCCCTTTCTTCTTTTTCAATTTGTTGTTTTTTTAGTTTTTAAAATTTTTATTTTTTTCTTTTTCTAAAGTATTTCTCTTCATTATTTATATTCCCTTTCGGTAAATTCAACATTTTTTCTTTGTTCATTTCTTTTATATTTTAGTAATTAATTAGTCTCTGCAGTCTTCATTGAATTAAAATTGCTAGGATATCTATTTTATGTTCATTATGCTAGTTTCTGTTGTTGCCTTCTATAGTTTTCCTGCTTTCTTATCTTGCCCCACTCTTAGAAAAACCAATATCTCAGGCAATAGAGAAGATATCCAATGGAAGGAATTTTCCAGTGGCACTGATTGTGAAGTCCATTATTGACCTTTTCCTTCCCTTTGGTCATATTTTCCCATTTGCCTTCTGGGTGTCCCCAGAAGATATGTATTCTCTTACAGTTCTCTCTTTGTGTGATATCTCTTGTCCCTAAGAGCATTCATCAATGGTTTTCTCTCTCAGCACTAAAGCAAGAATTCTTTCTTTCTTTAGTCCATTTTCAACCCTTCCTTGCCCAATCTCTTTACTAGCTCCCTTGTTCCTGAGAAACTATGGGAGTTAATTTTCCTTCTTTGTTAGTCTTTTACTTGATTAGGGTACATTACATATTTTCTTTTATTTTCTTCCTTCACTTCCCCCATTTTGGTATCTTCCCATTCTGTAATTTAGTTCTGAAAAAAAAGGAAAATAAACAACATAAAAAACAAACAAACAAAAACCCTGAATTTATCTATGGGCAGAGCATTGTGAGATTTGATCTTTTGTTTCAGGCCTCTTACTTTGCCATCAGTTCTATGTGACTTCTGTTTTTACCCTAGTCGCTTAGTGTGTATTTAAAAAGAAATATTAATATTCTCTGTATTGTCATTTTCTTATTATTGATTGTTATGTGTTTATTTTTCTTGTATTGCTGTTGTCTGAGTTGCAGGAGAAAAAAATAATTTTTTCAGTGTTTTTTTTTTTTCAGGAATGTTTCAAACACCTCTTTTTAATTTTCATTAGTGGTTAATATCAGATTTGCAGGGTAAATCACCTTGGGTTGCATCTTGAGCTCCTTATTATTGCTTTAATTATAAAGGACTATTTTAAATATAAAGGATAATCAATTTGAATAATAAGGAGAACGAGGAAAAGAGAAACCTCTGAAATTAGGGGCAAGACAAGAGGGGCAAGGCCAAGCAGGAAAGGAAATAAAACTTCACTGCTTCACAAATAGAACTGTGGATTCTAGTTGGAAAGGGTTTTAAAGATCATCTAGTTCAGCCCCCTCAGGTTCAGGGACCCCAAGATAAGAATTCCTGTATCTACTTGGAAACACTAAACACTTACTCAAAAAAGAAACAATATCAAAGATGTAAATGATTAAACACAATATAGTATAACATAAATTGTGTCCATGACTAACTGGGGAGGGAGGTGAGTTACCAAGAATCAGTAAATGAATGAATCGATTAACCTCCTATTATATGCCAGCTCTCTACTCATTACTAGGGATACAAAGAGAAAGAAAAAAAATAGTTCCTGCTCTCAAAGAATTCAACTCTAATGATGAGAGACAATATGCAAACAACTAAATGTCTGTGTATGTATTTGTATGTATTCACATATATGATAAATTGAAGGTTAATCTCTGAGGGAAGATAAAATTAAGGGAGTACTAGGAAAGACAAGTGAAAAGGTAAGTCTTTAGTCGAGTCTTAAAGAGCAGAGATGAGAAGGAAGACAGTTCCGGGCATGAGAGTTGGCCAGTAAAAATGTCAGAGTTAATAGATGGAGCATTAGGTATGAAGAACAGCAAGGAGACCAATGACAATGGATCTATGAATATGTGAAGGAGAGTAATTTTAAAGGTAAGAAGGACCCAATTTATAGAACTCTTTGAAAAACAGAATAATTGGGGAATGACTAAATAAGCTGTTCTACATGATTGTAATGAAATATTATTGTATTACAAGAAATGATGAGCAGGATGATTTCAGAAAAACCTGAAAAGACTTACAGGAATCGAAGCAGTATGAAATGAACAGAAACAGGAGAACATTATATACAATAACAGCAATATTGTACAATGAACTGTGAATGACTTGGTTATTCTTGGCAATTTGTCTCCACAAAAAGAACTGATATTGCTTAAATACAGATTGAAGCATAAGATTTTTCACTTTTTTCTATTATTTTTATTTTATTCATGTCTTCTTGTACAAAATAACTAAATAAGAAATGTTTTACATGATTGCACATGTATAACCTTACCATATCAGTGAGGGAAAAAGGGGAAGGTGAGATACAATTTGGAACTCACTTAAAATTTTTGTTTTAATTTATAATTGGGAGGAATAAAAATATTTTTAAAAAGCTAAAACAGAAAAAGAAAAATTAAAAACAGAGGATTTTATATTTGATCCTGGAAATAAAAGGGAGCCACTGGAATTTATTGAATAAGAGTTGGGGAAAGGGTTGATATAGCCATACCTGTGTTTTAAGAAGATCAGTTTGACACATGAATGGAAAATGGATTAAGATCAAAATGAGGTAGGGTACAGGAAAAGAAGTTTTCCTGGAGTTTTGAGTCATGCCTTAAGGAAAGTTTTAGATGTAACTATCTTGCTATTCTTGGGAGTGGGAAAGAAATAATTTAAATAAAATTATACCAGATGGTTGGAAATGCATGCTGTGTTTTCCCCCAGGACCTTCAAGAACATTTTACTCTACAGTCTCTATCGCTGAGCCAACAACGATGTGTTGGTAAATGGTAAATGGCAGGAATCCCGGAGAGCACTTTTTTATGTGTCAGCAAAGAGGGTTTTCTTAGAAAAGCTTCAGAAACTATAACCTATCATATTTCACTCTGTAGAGTAAAAGGGTAGAGAGAGGGAAACATGAAGCAGGCAACTGAAGTTATTTTTGATATTCCATCTCTCCACTACCCATTTCTCTAGATGTAAAAAAGAATTTTATTGTTTTCCTGACCAAGGCTTTGGAGAGCAGGTGGACATTTTTACCTGATAGTTTGGAGAGATACAGCATTTATTCTTTCTGAATCTTTCTAGGTGGAGCAAGAGAAGAATATTGTCCCTAGAAATCCTATCTTGTACCAGCCTCAGAAACCCTATGTACTTAGGTATGACTCAAGCAAAACAAACTAATGAGTCTGAATCTTCTGCTGACTCATTATTAATATGCAAAAGCCTTGGTTACTAAAAACAGTAATCACTAGTGTTAATGGCCATAGAGTTTAGGCCTAGAATTCTCTCTCTGTTTCTGTCTATCTCTCTCTATGAATCTCTCTTTTCTGTCTCTGTCTCTGTGTCTCTGTCTCTCTCTGTCTCTCTCTGTTTCTGTTTCTGTCTCTGTTTGTCTCTCTCTCTCTCTCTCTCTCTCTCTCTCTCTCTCTCTCTCTCTCT
>JAJPUD010001266.1:238562-286710 GCA_023553655.1 Myrmecobius fasciatus | reverse complement strand
CTCTCTCTCTCTCTCTCTCTCTCTCTCTCTCTCTCTCTCTCTCTCTCCTCTCCTGCCCAAAGTGGCTTGTTCTATTTGGCCCTCTTTTCCTTAATCAATCATTAGTCCTCTCTCTCTCCTGTTTTAACCTTCTATCCCATTCCTCATCTTCGGGGAAACTCCTTGTTTTTTCAAAGTAATAATCAACTAATCTAATTATACGCTAATATGCCAAAGGGGAAGTTTACAATCCTTACTAACCTTAAACTAGGACAAGTATGGCCTTTGTTCTGGCTCAGTACCTCAAAGTACTTCTCTCTTTGGAGTATGTCACTCATCATAAACAGGAAAATATTTCAGTAAATAATTAGGTAAAAATGAAATATGCACAAAAAATTATAAACGACTTGCCCAACCAGGCAATTATCTTATCTGTGTAGGATATATGTTATGGGATATAGAAATAACTGACTATACCTCTGTTAAATTGACCATTTTTCTTGGATTATATACTATGAAGGTAAACTTTGCATATGGTGGAATATGGAAAAGCTCCTGATTTGGAGCCAAAGCCGCTGTTTGGCTTTTCTGTGCATGTGAATGCTCAGCTTAGAAATGCATGGTTTCCATTTCTTCGCTCCCAGTTCTATTTGGTTGAGCTGTTAGGGCTTGTCCAAGTAAGTTGAAACCCGCCCCCCCCACTCCACTCCACACACACACACACACACACACACACACACACACACACACACACTTTGCAGCCCTGCAATCTCCCTAGATTTTGAGGTGATTATGGAAGAAGGGCTACCCACAACACTTAATTGAGCTGAACTGGAATAAAAATTCCTTGTGTTCCCTGGCATTTTACAGGATGGAGAATCTAGAAAAGGTGTGAGTCCCTCAGATCATATGCTGGGTTTGAATCACTTTCTGCTGCTCTAATCATCTCAGAGTGCTCTCTGTCCTTCAGGCTCTTCCTTAACTCTCCAAAGATGTAGTGTTTTTCTGTAGGATCTGTAGTCCTTGAAATGGTAGAGAAAAATGATATAGCCAAAACTCTCCAACAACAGGATGAGGTAGTTAAGTGAAGGAATAATTCTCCTCCAACCATCTCTTTCTCTTCTACCCCCAAATATCATGAGATTGGATCAGATATACATACAACGGGGACATAGTAATTATCAATAGCTAGAATTTACAAAATGTTTTAATATTTGCAAAGCATTTTGTGTTTGTGTGTCTATATGTAAATGTTTTTATTTTTGTTTGTGGACTCTCATTTAATCCTTGTAACAAGCCAGGAAGGTAGGGGCTATTGTTATTATTCCTATTTTACCAGTAAAGAAATTGAGAATGAAAAAGGTTAAGTGATTGCCTAGGCTCACAGAGACAATGTCATAAGCAAGATTCGAATCTATATCCCTTGAACCTGAGACCACTGTGCCACTTAGACTAAATATCTTAGTTACTCTCTTTGTAACTAGAAATAGTAAGATTTGGATTTGGAAACACAATTTTTCATTCTTTATTGCTTCAGGAATTGGGGAGGCACAAAGAGGGACTAGAGGTAGTTGTTTATAATCAGCAAAGAGACAGTTATCAGCTCGCTGTAAGAAACTATTGAGAAGGAAGCTGGGCTTAGAACAGACAGTCCTTCACATATCCTTGCTAGCTAAGGGACCATAGCAATTCAATTAATCTTTCAGTACCACAGGCCAGTGTTCTAACTATTTTGAAAGTGTGCTCCATTAGAAAAATTTGTTTTATTTATAAATTATAAATGTGTATGGCTATACCAATATGTTAACAATATGAAACATATGAAATAGACACTAAAAGGAGATGAGTAAAATCAACATTTTATGAAAATCTTATTTGTTAAATCTTTTTTGCTCTTATTAAAATATATTTCATTATTGCTTTTGTTATTTCCATACTGTCTGAATCTTCATGACATCATTTGGTGTTTTTTGGCAAAGACACTGAAGTGGTTTGCCATTTTCTTCTCCAGTTCATTTTACAGATGAGGAAATTGAGACAGAGTTAAGTGACTTACCCACAATCATACAGCTATTAAGTGGCAGAAGCAAGATTTTAACTGCCGTCTTCCTGACCACAGGCCCAGCACTCTATCCACATAAATATCCACAGCAACTTTGCTACCCTCCATTATTTTTTTAATTTTTAAATATTAAAAGCATACTCTCTTTTTTCTGAATAGCAAGTCTTTTTTGATATTTTGTATTATTTCTTGAAACTTCTAATGTGGCTCAAATTGGTTGTTTAAAAATTCTGGGCATTTGAACTATTATTAACAATACACAAAATAGCAACTATATCTTAATGTTTGTTTTATATATATATATATATATATGCATATATATATATATATTATAATCATTAATGGTATGAGAGTAACCGTAAAAAGCCTAAATTTAAAAATTCTTCATCTGAAAAAGGAACCAATTCTTAATTTCCATCAAACTGTGTATGCACCTAAATCTATCATATTGTGAAGGATGTTGTACTCTTTCACATGTTATTCATTACTACATTAGAAGATAGTTTGTGAATAGACTAGAATATTTTGATTTCATGTTTCTGTGTTTAAACTATTACAAACAATAACATGGAAAACAGTGTAGTATAATTTTTATTATAAAATAGTACTGCAAATTTGTTTCAGCAATTGAAACCTAAGTTCTAAATTTAAAGTATCATATATTTAAAACTTTTGCTACATTTCATCTATTTAATATGTATCAATTATTATTTTTATTTCAAAAATATTATTGTATCTGTTTTAGAAAACAGGTTTCAGAAAAGCATTTTATATAACATAAAGTTTGTTCTACATAACATAAAGATTGTTGATATTACATTCCCTGGAGATTATTTTTTGCATTGCCAACATAACATATGAATTTTAAAATAATATATAATAATAAATTTTAGCAAAAGACTCCAAAATTTTTTAAAAATTATCTATTTAATTGATTTATCAAATCTTCTTCTATGGAAAGCTTTCCCTCCCACATACACACAAAATGTTCTCAAATAGAGTTCTGCTTGATAAAAAGTTTTAATTCACTATTTATTTTCTTTTTTTATTAAAGCTTTTTATTTGCAAAACATGTGCATGGGTAATTTTTCAACTTTGACCCTTGCAAAGCTGTCTGTTACAAATTTTTCCCTCCTTCCTCTCCCCCTCCCTAGATGGCAGGAAGTCTAATACATGTTAATTATGTTAAAATACTTGACAAATCAAATATATCTATACATATTTATAATTATCTTGCTGTACAAGAAAAATCGGATCTACAAAAAAAAACTGAGAAGGGAAACATAATGCAAGCAAACATCAATAGAGAGCATGAAAATGTTATGTTGTATGATTTCAGAGAGGCCTGGAGAGACCTGCATGAACTGATGCTGAGTGAAATCAGCAGAACCAGGAGATCATTATACATGGCAGCAATAAAACTATACAATGATCTATTCTGATGGACATGGCTCTCTTGAACAATGAAATGTTTCAAATCAGTTACAGTTGTTCAGTGATGAAGAAAGCCATATACACCCAGGGAGAGGCCTGTGGGATCTGAGTCTGGACCACAACATAGCATTTTCACACTCTCTATTGAGGCCGGCTTACATTATGTTTTCCTTCTCAGGTTTTTTTTTCCTTTCCTGTACAGCAAGATAACTGTATAAATATGTATACACATATTCGATCTGTTAAATATTTTAACATGATTAACATGTATTAGACTTCCTGCTATATAGGGGAGAGGGTGGGGGTACAAGGGAAAAATTTGTAACAGAAAGCTTTGCAAGGGTCAATGTTGAAAAATTACTCATATGTTCTGTAAATAAAAAGCTTTAATAAAAAAAAAGATAAGAAAATGTTATGTTGTCTTCTACATTCAGATCCCTCTCTCTGGGTGTAGATGGAACTGGTTTGAAACATCTCATTGTTGAAGAGAACTGTGTCCAATAGAACTGATCATCATATACTCTTGTTGTTCTTGTGTATATTGATCTCCTGGTTCTGCTCATTTCACTTAGCATCAGTTCATGCAAGTCCCTCCACACCTCTCTGAAATCATCCTGCTGGTCATTTCTTTCAGAACAATAATATTCCATAACATTCATATACCATAATTTATTCAGCCACTCTCCAATTGATGGGCATCCATTCAGTTTCCATTTTCTAGCCACTACAAAAAGGGCTGCCACAAACATTCTTGGGGTCCCTTTTCTTCCTTTAAAATCTCTTTGGGATATAAACCCAATAAAAACACTGCTGGGTCAAAGGGTATGAACAGTTTGACAACTTTTTGAGCATAGTTCCAAATTGCTCTCCAGAATGGTTGGATCTGTTCACAGTTTCACCAACAATGTATCAGTGTCCCAGTTTTCCCACATCCCCTCCAACATTTGTCATTATCTTTTCCTGTCATTTTACCCAATCTGACAGGTGTGTAGTGGTATCTCAGAGTTGCCTTAATTTGCATTTCTCTGATCAATAGTGATTTGGAGCACCTTTTCATATGACTAGAAATAGTTTTAATTTCATCATCTGAAAAATATCCTTTGACCATTAATCGATTGGAGAATGGCTTGAATTCTTATAAATATGAGTCCATTCTCTATATATTTTAGAAATGAGGCCTTTATCAGAAACTTTAAAGGTAAAGATGATTTCCCAATTTATTGCTTCCCTCCTAATATTGTCTGCATTAGTTTTGTTTGTACCAAAACTTTTTAACTTAATATAATCAAAATTATCTATCTGGTGTTCAATTAAGAATTCCAATTCTTCTTTGGACACAAATTCCTTCCTTCTCCACAGGCCTGAGAGGTAAACTATCCTATGTTTCTCTAATTTGCTTATAATATCACTCTTTATATCTTTATATCTAAATCATGAACCCATTTAGATCTTATCTTGGTATGTGGTGTTAGGTGTGGGTCAAGCCCTAATTTCTTCCATACTAGTTTCCAATTTTCCCAGCAGTTTTTGTCAAATAGTGAGTCCCAGAGTCTGGGGTCTTTGGTTTTGTCAAGCATTAGATTGCTATAGTTATTGCCTAGTTTGTCCTGTGATCCTATCCTATTACACTGATTGACTACTCTATTTCTTAGCCAGTACCAAATGGTTTTGATGACTGCTGCTTTATAATATAGCATTTTTTCCATTAATTCCCTTGAAATTCTTGACTTTTTGTTCTTCCAGATGAATTTTGCTACTATTTTTTCTAGATCTGTAAAATAATTTCTTGGGAGTTTGGTATGGCACTAAATAAGTAAATTAAGTTAGATAGCATTGTCCTTTTTATTATATTTGCTCAGCCTACCCATGAGTATTTGATATTTTTCCAACTAATTAGGTCCAACTTTATTTGTGTGGAAAGTGTTTTATAGTTTAATTCGTATAGTGCCTGACTTTCCTTTGGCAGATAGATTCTTAAATATTTTATACTATTGACAGTTATTTTGAATGGAATATCTTTTTGTATCTCTTGCTGCTGAACTTTGTTGGTAATATATAAAAATATATAAAAATGCTGATGATTTATGTGGATTTATTTTGTATCCTGCAACTTTGCTAAAGTTGTGAATTAATTCTAATAGGTTTTTAGTTGATTCTCTAGGGTTCTCTAAGTATACCATCATATCATCTGCAAAGAGTGATAATTTGGTTTCCTCATCACCTACTCTAATTCATTTAATCTCTTTTTCTTCTCTTACTGCCAAAGCTAACATTTCTAATACAATATTAAATAGTAATGGTGACAGTGGGCAGCCTTGTTTCACTCTTGATCTTATTTGGAATGGTTCTAGTTTGCCCCCATTACATATGATGCTTGCTGATGGTTTTAAATAGATGCTACTGATCATTTTAAAGAAAAGCCCTTTTATTCCTATATTCTCTAGTGTTTTCTGGTGTATATTGATTTTCAGTTTTTCTTAGACTATTAATATTGTGGAGGTTAAAGAGCTGTCAGAGCAGCTAGGTGGCTGCAGTGGATAGCAGTCTAGGCTTGGAAGACTCATTGTCATGAATTCAAAACTGGCCGCTGACATGCACTAGCTGGGTGGCCCTGATCAAGTCACTTAACCTGGTTTGTCTCACTTTCCTCATCTGTAAAATGAGCTAGAGAAGGAAAAGACAAACCATTCCAGTATCTTTGGTTGGTTACTTTAAATTGATTTAATTTGTCTAAAGCCACATCAGAGACCAAATTCAAACCCAAGTATTTTTTGTTTGTTTGTTTATCTTCCACTAGACCATAGATTGTGCTTTTCTCTATATAGGATTTTGGAATGGCTGGCAAACATATACCATAGCATGTTTCCAACTACTCATGTGATGCTGATTAGCTATAGTTTTTTCATATTCATTTTCATATTCATTCACATTCACATTCACATTTGTCTTAGGAAACACAATAGTTTCTCTCCTACTCAGTGGGAACATTTATTTAGAGAGGGTTGGTCTCACCAGCCTTGCCTGTGGACAATCCAAAATCTGTTTTCATTTTTCATTAAATTCCCATTTGTAATTTTCATTGAAACATAATGACAACATGTTCAGTTATATTCATTCAGTATTTTTATAAGTATTAGACCTTTTTTCCATGAACAGTGATTTATTTTTTGCATCTATTGCCCAATAGTTCTTGCACTATTGAAATTTGCAAAGTCTTCAAAATCGTTATATAGAAAATAAAATAGCCTGGAGGTTCTCAAGCCACATGGCTTGATCCTCACCACATCTTTACTTCATTTGGGGGCCTTTTTTGGCTTAATTTGTGATTGCTTTGATGTTGGGAACTCTCTCCACTGATGCAAATTGGCAACTCTTCTTTAACTGAGTCTTAAAGATTTGCCCAGGGAACTTAGAGGTCAAATGATTTTCCAAGGATCAAATAGCTATTAAGGATCAGAGAAAAGACTTGAACCCAAATTTCTTGACGACCAAGGCCAGCCTTCTACACACTATGCCTTTCTGACTTGCTTTATTTTCAGAAACGCTGCTAAATTTCTGACCCAACCCCACTCTAGTATAAGAGAATAAAAATTGTAAAGTTGAAAGAGACCCTAAAGATCATTTGTTGATAATCAGTTGTTGTAGTTTCATGTATGTCTCATTTTCCATGATCCCACTTGGAAATTTTGACAAAGAGATGGAGTAATTTCCTTCTCTAGCCTATTTTACAGATAAGGAAACTGAGGCAAATAGGGTTAAGTGCCCTGCCCAGGGTCACACAATTGGGAAGTTTTCTGAGCCTGATATAATTAATCTCTCTTTTTCATTCCTGTTTTTATAACTGTCCACATTAAGGGCATCTGTAAGAAAAAGAAATATGTGGAGATAAGGATATTGATCTCTTTTATGGACCAAAGGGGATAGAAGCACTTTGCAAATTTCCAAGTGTTATATAAACATTAATTATTATTGTTGTTGCTGTTGTTTAGAAATAGGCTCAAAGTAGTAAGCTTTTGTTGCTTTCTCAGACACTAGGGAATAAGAAAGGGTTTTACCATCTTAGAACTGAACAGCCAATGAAGACCTCACAGATGGATGCCTAAGCAATAATAATTATAGCAATATAAAAATAATGGCTAGCATTTCTATTATGTACCAAGAATTATGCTAAGTATTTTACAAAAAAAATATTTCATTTAATCCTTACAACAACTCTGGGAATAGGTGCTATTATTATCCATATTTTACAGTTGAGGAAAGTGAGGTACACAGCAGTTACATGACTTGCCCAACATCTCATAGCTAATGAGTGTCTGATATTGCATTTGAACTCACGTCTTCTGACTCTAAGATCATAATTTATTATTTTATTATATTATTTCATTGTTCTCTAGATCTACTTTCAAGTATTAGGAAGTTCCTCTGGAGCAGATGTTAGTCTCTTTGGAGGTTAGAAGAAATGTGTCTGAATGTGGTAAAGAAAGGAACATAGTAGAAACTAGTCCTGGTTCAAAGTGCTCAGAAACATGGGAGCATGTGCCCAATGGGAAAACTGAATCAGACACTGCCCTGTTGAGAGAGCTGATAATGGGAAATTGGAAGGAATGGGGAGAATAATTAGTGTAAAAGGAGGATTCAGTGAATGTGTCCAGGAGAAAAAGAACCAGTGATGATGGGTGAGTGAGTTGGTCAAGCAGAACTTTTTTGGTCTAGTTTCTTTTTTAATCCTTTATTGCACGAGATACTTTTTGGATGTAGATGGATATACTTGGAAATAATTTTTTTTAGTCAATTTGTTAAAAATATTAGAGAGAGGAGACTAAAGGTTGTACCTATGATGTCATCAGTATGGAGAACTTCCTGGGAGGAAATTGCTCTACCAATAACTAGAAGCAACTTGGGCACTTTGGAGAGCTGCCTGGAAGCATCAACTGATTAAGTGACCTGTCTAGGGTCACTCCATTGCTAAATATCAGAGGCAAGGTGTGGAGCTAGGTTGTACGGATTCTGGCTCTCTAACCCATAAGCCATGATGCCAATAAATATAATAAAAAAGAAAGAGAAAAAGTGAATAAGTAACAAGCTGATGATTAGTTGGGATAAATGCAAAATTGATGAACATCATGCATCTATTTAACCCTAATTGCAGAGAGACTATATATGGCACTCTCCATATATACAATCTACAAACCAGTCTATTGAATCAATTTGATTTCATACTACTAACAGCTGTGTTCTGAGCTTTTCCTAGTGAAGTCTAAGTACTCTAGGAGATTCATTAACTTGGATGGGGGAAATTACATATATGATTGGTTTCTTTACTAATCCCATAATTTTTATTTTATGCATATAGAAAAATTATTCTATGAAGGAGTCCATAGGCTTCACCGGGATCCAAAGAGTACACAAAATAAGTTAAGAGCCTCTGTCCTAGGACAGTTTTGGAGAAAGACAGTTAGGGGATAGGGCAGAATGGCCCTAGGCCAGAAAGATTTCTTAATGATGGTTAATAGTTTCTTAACAATCTCAGGTAATATCATTCTATGATATCTGATCTCTTTGGACCTGTGGATAGACACTTAATTGCAAAGCTGAATTACCAGCACATATTGTCCTATTCAAATTAGGTTTATCTGGGATATACATACATACATACTATATGCATGTGTCAGTCTGTATATGTATTATATACATACATATGTACACCTATGCACATATTATATATATCCTTCAGATTTCAATGGGTGTTTGTGTTTGCATGATGGCATTATATTGTTATATATTATATTATGTACATAATATGTGTGTCTAAATGTGTATTGTCCATTTGAATTCTGAAGGTGGTGATTCCATAATTTAATCTGAGCCTTACTCCTGGCAGTACAGGTACTGAGTTAGAAAAGGACAGTTTTAACTCCAGTTTACTATCTTTTCAGTGGTCCTAAAACCAGGGGTTAGGCTTTAATTGTTGAGAATTGTTGTGATTCAGTCATTTTTCAGTTGCGTCCTACTCACTGTTACTTCTTTTGGAGGTTCTCTTAATAGAACAGATTCACTGAAGTAAAGCAGCATTATAGTAGATGGAACGTTGAACTTAGCATCTGTGCAATACTGAGCAGGTTATTTAACCTCTCATGCTCAGTTTCCTGGTCTTTATAATAATATTACCTATCTTTTGTGAGATTCAAACTATATATATATATGTATATATATATATATACATATATATATACATATAGAGAGAGAGACATTAAATATACATATATACATGTGTGCATGCATATGTATAATTGTATGTGTGTGCATTGCATATATGTCTATATGTATTGTTATTGTTCAGTCATGTCCAACTCTTCTTGACACCATTTAAGGTTTTCTTGGCAATGATAGTGAGGTTTGCCATTTCCTTCTCTAACTCATTTTACAGATGAAAAAACTGAGGCAAACAGGGCTAAATGACTTGCCCAAGGTCACACAGCTATTAAGTATTTGAGGTTGGATTTGAAGTGAGGTTTTCCTGTTTCCAGGGTTGGTGCTCTATCCACTACACCACCTAGATGCATATTCATGTATGTCTATGACTATGTATATGTGTATGTATGTGTGCATGCATGTGAATGTATGTGGAGAGAGGGAGAAATAGACAGAGAGACAGACAGAAAGAGAAGGTGTGGCTGACAGAAATAAGAGAGAGAGAGAGACAGAGACAGAGACAGAGAGGCAGAGAGAGAGAGAGAGGCAAAAAAAATCAAATACAGTGAGGTATTATTGCTAATTTTTACTTTATTTTCAAGAACAATGGAAAATCTCTGTGTTTTTCCCCATAGCTCAAATAATTTAGAATCAATAATCCCTAAATACTTGCTAACCTGAGTAATTATTTTTAATGGTTTACCATTGGTTTTAATCTCATTTAAATTGGACAAGTTAGACAAAAGTTTGTAAAGTTCATGGAGTATGATACAATGATGCTGTGCTTCTATGCCTCTTAAGATTTTTGCCTATAATGAGTAGAGGTTAGTAACTCACCATATTCACAAATATCCACATGAGTTAGGAAGAAGGGGATTCTGAAAGTGCAGAAAGGGAATGTGGAGAAGGCAAAAAGAATCTTACAGAATCCTCAATCTAGAAATTTTTTTCATGAAAGCAGGAAGTTGGAGTGGGAGGAAATTGAGGAGGGGGAAGAGGGATTGAAAGAAGCTGGATAACAGCAAGAGGATTTCAAAGATTCTGATATTGTTTTTCCTTTGTTTTCATGGTTCCCTTTCTCCTATTCTAATTCCTTAGTTCCTCTCCTCTTTCCTTCTCCCTCTTTTCTCTCCAACACCAAGTCATTTTAAGAATAGTAGAGAACATTTTTTGTTTGTTTTTTGTTTTTTACCATTTTTAACATGCATTGGATTACTTGCCATCTAGGGCAAGGGGTGGAGGAAGGGGGACTGGAACACAAGGTTTTGCAAGGGTTAATGTTGAAAAATTATCCATGCATATGTTTTGAAAATAAAAAGCTTTAATAAAAAAAGAAAATATTTCCATAATAATTTTCTGGGGAAAAAAAGAATAGTTAAGAAGTCAAAGGGAAAGACACCTAACTGTATCAAGAGATCTAGGACTTGAGCTGTGATTTTGGGCTTAGCTGCCTCTTCAGTTTCCTCACACGTAGTTTGTCCTTCATTCTCGAAGAAGACCACAACATCAGGGAGATGATGCCATGGCATGCAAGTTAATTGGATTTGAATGAGAAAGAGCTATGCAAGGTCATCTGTTTCACTTTCCCCTCCAGAATCATCAGGGTCCAGTGGCAATAAAATAGACATGTCGTAAAAACATACCTTATCGGCCTCACTGATTTGTTATTTGAGAAGCAAATGAGGTTACAAGTCTGTGTACATGAAATCGATTGGTAAAATGGGCTCTAGAAATTATTGTATTAATGTACTACAAGACAGGTTTCATGAATTAAGTCGGGCAGAAGTGGAGTCCGGGGATCTGCAAAGTATATTCCTGTACTCCTTAGGAGAGCTCAGATCCCTAGAAATAAAACCGACTCCAAAAGAGTCCTCTTCTGTTGAGTTCTTGAACAGTTGGAGCAGGTATTTGGGTGCGCGGAAGGCGTCAGTAGATACAGGGAATCAGTCTGGGTCCCGAGAACAACCAGAAGGATCATGTGAGCCTCTGCCGGACTTCAGCAGCCAGGCTATCGAAGAATAATGCTGCAGAGGGAGCACCCCAGATGTTCCACAGCAGCCCCAACAACCACAGCTGATGCAGTAATAATACTGCTTGCCTGTCAGATCTCAGCTTCCGCCCGGGTCTGCCTTTCTTACTCACAACCCTCCTTTTCTCCTCCTCTCCTCCCTTTCGCCTTTGCCCCCGCTCCACCTCTGTAGCCACCCCTCTTACCCCCTCCCTGCTCAGTGCAGCCTCTGCTACCATCGCCCGTAGCTACTGCTGGCGGGACAAGCCACGCCGCTGTCTACAGCTGGTTAAGGGAATCAGAGGGCCAGTGAGGGAGGCTGCGAGAAGAGAGAGGCAAGGAGGAAGCGAAAGAAGGGCAGGCGGGCAGACCAGTTTCCCAATCCGCCTTGGGAGCCTGGCAGCAACAAGGTACAGGTAAGACAAAGACATGGGTACAGAAGGGAAACCGGTGAAGGGAGGCGGGATGGGTGTGTTAACATGAAATGGGAAAGAAAAAATAGAGAGTATTATGGGTAGAAATAAATTGCGATGTGGAGAGATAAAAGAAGGCAGAATGACAGATGAAAGATGATAGATATTGATAAGTAAACGGAGATAGGTAATTAGATAAATATGGATAGATGGATGGATAGACAGACAGATAGGTAGGTGGGTGGATGGATGGGTGGATGATAGCTATATACAGAGACTGGGCAATAGGAATGAGTGTGGGGAGACTGATGCCGTTTTCTTGGGAGCGACATTTGAAGTGCTCTCTGGTCTGAGTCTAGTTCTGGTGACTCCTTTACCTTCCTGGGATTGTCTCTTGGTCTTCTCCCCTCCCAGATAATGAGAGCCATGATCAGTGAAGGGAGAACCACGGAGGTACTGTTGGACTTCTGAAAACGCTTTAGTGGAGCCCCGGGCACACACCCTGATGAAGCGTGGAAAGTCAGAGTCCAGCTGTGGAAGGAGCGAACAAGTTACTTGGAAACACTCTTAGGGATTTTCCTGGCTGAGATTTCCTTGTGATTTCTGGAAGAAAGGGCCTTAAGTTGCGTTTGCTTCAGCTAAAAGATAGAAAGATGGGGTTTTTCAAAACTTTAGGTTAAAGCTTATGTACTTTAAATTTTTTTTGAAAGGACTTTACTTTGGAAAAATCGAACTGTTTGCAGGAATTTTTGATTCACACTTTGTCCACGCTGGCAAATAGCAAGATTAGAATGCAACCTCTAGATGTAAGTAAGCTTGAGCTCAGTTTATGGGGACTCGGTCTCTTGAGGACATAACATCATACTGGTAGTATGAGTGGCATTAAAGTTCTCTCTGTGTTCCATTGTGTTTTCCTTTTAAATGCTGGACAAAAGGCTCCTAGCAGAATGGGAGTAACAGGTGGAAGCATCTATTCTCCACAGTGATATGTGAGACAGGTTGAAGAGCCCAAATCTGTATAGACAGAATGGGAAAGGGCAAGAATTTGAGGTCTGGGGAGTTAACTGATTGTGTCTCTAACTTGAATTTCTTGCATCTGAGACAAGAATAGCTATTGATAAATTAGATTGTGGTTGAGTTTTTTTGGAACAAACAAGACATTGAAGATGTTAGTAAGAAAAACCAATTTGTAATGGAATGTGGTTGAGAGTCATGGCAATGAGGTTTTTAAAAGCTAAAGATAGATTAAATCAATTCTAGCAATTGACTTCCTTTACTCCTGATAAATGATCTGATTTTTTTTAGTGGCTACTTACTTTACTTGGTAATAATCATAGGCAATAAAGGAGGACATTACGGTTGTTTACTGAAGTAAAGACATAAATTGAGAATAGATAGCATATTTGTTTCTATTAAGTTCTCTTTGTAGATGTGTTTTTAAATGATTATTTTTATGATAATGTACTATCACTTTTGTGGGGGGGACCCAATAATGTGTTTTATTTGCAATGTAATTATTTCAGAGGTAAATGGTTTAAGTTTATATGGAATTAGGAATTCTAAATAGGTAAAGTAGTATTTCCTCACATTTTATTATAGAAAAATTATCACCTTAAACTCTTCCTGTGAAATGAAGAAGATTCAGATTTGTGACCACAGCATGGAGCATTTGTTAAGCACTTTAATTATGTGCTTGACAAAAATAAAGACAATCTTTCCTACACACACACATACCCCCAACCTAGAAGAGCTTACATTTTAATGGGGAAAGACAACACATATAAGGAAGATGAAAATAAAAGAGAAGAAAAAAGAAAGGGTATACAGAAAGAATTATGGTAGAGAAAGTCTTCAGAGTTAGGAATTTAATCCAAAGAGGAATGAAGACATGAATGGGCCAGCCTCTTTCCTTTAAAAATGGAAGTTCTGGGAGGAATGAGACAATTAGTGGAAGAGGATATGGGGGAAGATTGGGTGTCCAGGGTGAGAAGTACAGGAAGAGTGATGTGAACTTCCAGAGTGAGGAAGCTTCTGTGGCACGGTAGAGAAGGGACAGAAAATATGAAGTGTAGCCTGAAGAGGAATGAAAACCACTTAATTTCTGCACCTCTTTTTCTTCAATTCTAAAATGGTATTAAGAATACCTGCCTTACCTATATGACAGGATGGTGATGAGAATCAAATGAAGATATTAATGGACATTGTAAAATGACATATAAATGTCAGAACTTATTATTTATTGAGTGAATTACAAATTGAGCTGCCGAAGCATTCAGCTCAGATCTTACATGATTTTACTCTTCTTTTTATGCACAGAAAGCAAAGTCTTAAAAAGAAAGAGAGAAATTCCATAGTGCTTGAGGAATATCGTCTTACATGTCCTGCAGGTGATGCCAAAACTGATCAGGTTCCTTTTGGCTTTTACCATCCCATTATTGCAAGGTGACATTAGTCAGAAAGCTATTGAAATAGACAATAGAACAATGAGATCAGCCAGAGCATTTTAACTCTAAAACAATTTCACAATCAACAAAATAAGTATTTAAGAGTGTGTGTTTTTTTCCCAAAAAACAAAATTTTTAGAGAAATATTAAAAATAACCAATCATTAAATTTTAATGATTGGGATCTCTGGTTATTTTGGTGTCTTCAGGAGGAGAGTCTGGGAAAATGGATTTCACAGGATTCTTTGGCAAAGGGGGCCTCTACTACTAATTTTCTTATTATAAGCCTTTGGAGATTTTAAATTGAGTCAACTACATATGAGCCTTTAAAAAAGATTTCTATGTGCAATGCTTATGTATTCTGTTGACTTCTGTTATTATAGTGAATAACTACATTGAATATTTTCATTGGTTCTTTCACTGTGCAAATGAAATTTGCAAGTATATATTTTTCCATGCTGTTTTCTAAGAGATTCCAGTTCCTCTTTAAAATTGGATTCAAGCAGAGAACACAAATCTTTACACTAAAATGAATATTTTGAAGGTGAGGAAGGAACAGATGGAATACTAGGCATCAACCTTCATTTAAAAGATAGTTGAGAAGTCTCATAAATATGTTTTTAAATATTTCATTTTCTACTTCACTACTTAAGACCATCTTAGTGTCTATTTCATCTAGAGTATAACTATCCTATTTGGAGGTCTCAAAGTAAATTACACTTTTTTGATGATGTCAATCAGTCAAACATTTATTAAGTACTTACTATGCATCAGACTAGTTCTAAATGCTGGGGATACAAAGAAAGGCAAATGATAGTCCCTGCTCTAAAAGAGCTCACAATTGGGAGACAAAGAAGATGGGGAATAACAACATGAAAACAACTATGTACGAAAAAAAAAGCTATAAACAGAATAAATTGGAGGTATCAGTAGAGGAAAGGCAGCAGCATTAAGAGTGATTATGTAGCATTAAGACAGTAGCATTAAGTAGTCAAGGCAGTCAAAAAGTAGCATTCAGAGGGCAAAGGTTCTCATAGATGAAGAGATTTTAGCTGGGACTGAAAGTCAGGAAAGGCAGGAGACAGAAGTGAAGAGAGAGAGTATTCCAGATGTGAAGAACAGCCAATGGAAATGTTCAGAGTTTGGAGAGATGCTATTTTGTTCATAAAACAAAGGAAATCAGTGTCACTAAAGTGTAAAATATGTGGAGGAGATATAGGGCAAGAAGTAAAATATAAGGTACAAGCAACCTAAGGAATAAGATATATACATATGAGTAAGATATAAAAAGTTATAAGGTGTAAAAAGACTATAAAAGTAGGCAGGGGACAGGTTATGAAAGGTTTTGAATGTCAGACAGATGTTTTTATTTGATTTGATCCTGAAAGGGAAGGCACTGGAATCTACTGAGTAGGGAAGAGCTATGTCAGATCTATAGTATAAGGCAGATAAATTTGACAGATAAATTAAGGCTAGAATGGAAAAGGGAGAGATTTAAAGCAACTCATATTTGTTGTCATCGTAAAATACTACTCTTGCAGTCTCATTATAAGATAACTGTCAAACAATGTTCTGTAGCATTATTTTATTGATGAGATTGTCTTATAAAGAGATCCATATTGTTAGATTGGGTCTAAGAAATACATTTTGTAGCAGATTCTGCTTTATAGCAAATGATAATAATTTTGCAAAAGAGAATATTAAAGTACTGTGGTTGGTAAGTTGAAAAAAAAAAGATTTCATCTACTCTTGTACCCTAAAATCAACTTTTTAAAATTTTTAACAATAATAATTGCTAGTATGTATGTAGTTTTTCAAAGTTTTCAAAGCTCTTTATGTATTTTTTCATTTGATCCTTACAATGGTGCTGGTTACAGATGAAGAAACTGATGTCCCTAGCTTTTTCAGCTGATACTCTAATATGATTTGGGGGTACCCTCATGTCTTCTGGATGTTAATTTATTTTTTCACTGAACTGATGATTACATTGGATTATAGAATTGTCTATATAGAAATTTACTCTACCAATACTGACTGAGAATTAGTTTACAACTTACAGTCTTAGAGAATTTGCTGGAGTACTAACCTACTAAAAGACTCCCATGATCTTATGCCTATTACAAGTTAGAGCCAGAACTTGGACCTCCTGATTATTAAAATGCACTTCAATGCATTAAGCCCAAACTGCCTTGCTAGATAGTAAAAGTCTTCCTAAAATATAATACCAAGACCATATATTGTCCAAATATGATCCTCAGGAACAAAATTAAGTCAGTTTTAATATATCATTTTAAATATATTTTAATCTCTATCATTCTATTTTCTTCTCTGTATATCTAGAGATGCCTGCCTAAAATTCACTATTGAGATTTTATTCATAATTTTTGAACCTCCTATTTTAAATTTATATTAGACTTTTAAAAAATTATTTTGCACAACACTTTATGTTCATACTGATTTGTTCCATTGCCAATATCTTATATCAAAGTGTTATTTTTAAAGTTTCTCGTGAGTTAGCTGGGATTGCTATTTTTTCTCTAATGCAAACACATGCAAATATTTATTTTGAAAAAGAAAAAAGAACTTGGAGCTGTGTATGTTTTGCAAACATAGAAAAAAATTCTAGCAATTTGAGGAGTCTTTAAATAGCAAGAAACTTAAAACTCTGATTGCTAATTTAAAGAAAAACCCACCCACAAAAATGTAGAATATTATTTCTTTTGTTATAATTATAGACAGGGAGTTAGATTGGAATTGATGACTTCTCTTTTGAGCTGAGTTGAGATAATTTACTCCATGCAACAAATCCTAAATCATTTGTCAAGACAGAGAAAGAAAACATGGTATGAAAATATGGGCAATACAGAAATAAATTCCAACTGGTTTTGATGAGAAGACATACTTTCAGTGATGGGATTGTTCTCATTTGGTTGAGAAGTACTTATAGAATCATAAATAGATCATAGAAGTCTTCTAGTAGAACCATATATTTTATAAAGAAGGAAAATGTAGCCAGAAAAGTGGCTACTTGTCTAGTGTCACACAGGTAATTGATTTGCACAGGGAATTGAAGAGCTTAGGTCTCTTGGCTCTTTCTTCCCAATGTCCTCAGACAAGTGAAATTGGTGTTTTTTATAAATGTGTCACATGACAGCTAACGTTATTTCTCTCTAGGCACTCTGTCAACTTTGAGTTTTTGTAGAAGGAGAAAGCTGGGGGGGGGGATGTTTCTAGGTACCAGGTCAGTCTGTGTGTTCATTATGCTAAACGTCTGGATGAAATTTTCTTTATTTTTTTGTCTTTCTCAGTGCCTGGGAAGTAATTTTGCACATACTAGTTGTTTAATAAATGCTTGTTGAATTGGATTGAAATCTGAAAAATAAAAGCAGATTAGATTGAAATAATGCACTTTTTTAAAAAATGTTTTTATAACAAAGTTATTTACATATTCCCATATGTTATTTATGTTAGCAAAATTTTGTCCATTCAAATATAAAATACTTTTTCTATCTAAAACTACTGTACAAGTGCTTTCTCTGATCCCAGTCCATGTAATCATTGTTCTTCATAAGTCATTCTCCTTCTGGATATCTCATAGCTCTTTGAACCTTTCTATGCATTTCTATTGTGTGGGTACATATCTTATCTCCACTTCTAAATAAGAATATGAGGGCCAGGACTGTTGTACATAAATCATTTTTATATCCCCTAATATGTAATATAATACCTTGTTTAATAAGTGTTTGTGGTACTTTATTAAGTTAAATTGAAGGGTAGAAAAACTCATAATTATTTGCTGTCTGCCCTGCAGACAGAGAAGGAAAGTTGGACTGAATTCTTTTCACTTCTTTTGTTCTTTATCTTCCTTCCTAACTGTCCAACTCTAAACATCCACCTTAAAAACAGCAACAACAAAAGCCATCCATTAAACTTTCCCTCCATCCAAAACAAAACATGAAAAAAGCAAGGAAAGGAAAGAAATCAAGGAAACAAAAAAAGAAGAAAAATGAAAAAGGAAGGGAAAGGGAGGAGAGGGGAGACAAGACAAAGGAAAGAGAAAAGAGAAGAGAGAGAAGGGGAGGAGAGAAGAAGAAGGGAGTTTAGGAGAGGAGGAAAGGGGAGAGGGAAGGGAGAGGAAGGGAGAGGATCTGGAAGGAGAAGAAAAGTAGTGAAGGGCATGTTTGCTGATATCATTGCCTCTATTTCCTCCCCAAGTTCTAGACACAGAGAATATTGTTTCCTGTAAATTTTCATTTCAGCAAAATTACTTGGATGTCCCATGACATTCACTGTTAAAGGAGTCTATGTACATGGTACTGAACAATTAGAAACTTAAAAATATCCCAGGGAATGTGGTCAGTTCTTGAAAATCTTATTTTGGAGTGGAGTAGAGTGGAGGTGTGGAGAGACTTAATACATCTTCTTTATAAGACATTATCAGAGGTTGTTCTGATGGTACATGTGATCCTGACAAAGGACTATGATTCATTCATAAAGGAAGCCCTTCTATTGATCATAATTTCAGCTTATTCATGTGTTCATACTCCAGTTAAAACTCACCACAGAGCTCATCTTTTGGCTAGTTAAAATGAAGGTCTCCCCATTTTTTAGACCTCTACAATATTGAATATAGGCCAAGCTTAAATATCTCATGAGATCATAGATCTAGAGTCAGAAATGGTGTCACAGGCCGTCTAGACCACCTGCTTCATTTTATAGATGAGGAAACTGAGACACAGGGAGATTAAAAGATTTCAAAATCAAAAAAGTTGTGTTAGGTATAGGGGAGTTATGAGAAATATACAGATATTCTGGCTTCCTTTTTTTTTTTAATGTCAACTAATGGTGTCCTTCACAACAGTTTCTCAATCCATCTTTCCTTCCCCTTCCCACTCCAAAATGTTATTAGAGCTGAAATTTTGCCTTATTGCGACCTCAAGTCTCATGCTGGTGGATGTATTCTAGGACAACTAGACCAGGCTCACAGACCAGTCTCTGTGCCATTATTTGTTTTGTTGATTTACTGTGTGTGTGTGTGTGTGTGCGTGTGTGTGTGTGTGTGTGAGAGAGAGAGAGAGAGACAGAGAGACAGAGAGACAGAGAGACAGAGAGACAGAGAGACAGAGAGACAGAGAGAGAGAGAGAGAGAGAGAGAGAGAGAGAGAGATCATATGTCTGGGCACTAGAAGGTGCCTTAGTGCACAGAGTGCTGAGCCTAGAGTCACAAAGAATCATCTTCCTGAGTTCAAATCTGACCTCAGACACTTACTGGCTGTGTGACTGTGGGCAAATCACTTAACCTTGTTGGCCTCAGTTTCTGTATATGCAAAATAAACTGGAAAAGGAAACAGCAAATCACTTCAATACCTTTGCCAAAAAAAAAAAAACACAAAAAGGGTCACAAAGAGTCAGACAACTGAACTGACTGCACAATAGCAACCTGTATATGTGTATATATGTGTATATATATATACATATACATTTCATATATGTAAATAATTGTTTTTTATTATCTCCCCTGTGAGTCCTTGAAAAAAGGGAATATTTTTTGCATTTATTTGTGTAGCCAGAACTTAGTTTGCTAAAGAACATAGGAGGTATTTAGTAACTGCTTTTTTGATTGACTATAGGAAGGAAGAAATAGAAGTAAGAGGACAGAACATTTCTATGTGTCAGTCTTGTTTTTTCCAAGTCCTTGTTTCAAATGAACCATGATGTCTGTTTCCCCCATTTTTATTTTCTGTTAGAAGGAGAGCTGGGAACACTCCCTGGCATGCTACACTATTTCCCCCCATAAAGCCAGTATCATCACCTCAGATTCTCCTCCACTGTGGGCTTCCCACTTGCCTAAACATGAGGGCTCTGTAAGGGAATTTTTCATTTTTCTATTATTTGTTTTTGGAAGTTCTATTTAATAGATGATTTCAAGAAAATGGAGTGTATGTTTTAAAAGTATAGTCTGCTTTTGTCCTCAGTAGTATTAGCTATCAGAAAATGACTGAAGGTCAAAATTCAAATACTGATGAGAGAGGTGAGATAAACTATGTACAGAGATGATTTGTTACTGTGACTTCAAACAAGAAGAGAATCCCTTCTTCTTGTGAATCCCCAAAGAGCTGCCTCTCTAACTAAAAGAGTTAGAGAGTGATTCTCTAACTAAATGAAATTTCATGGAGAACCATTGCATTGCTTTAAGATTTTGAGCTTTCTGTTAAAATTAAAATATTCATTGGAAAGGAAAATGTCCTATTCACTCCTTGGTGAAAAGGAATTTCTTAGATCTTTTTCCTGATATCAGTTTTTACTATATTTTTGCAAAAAAAAATGAGGAGAGGTCTGGACTCCTGAAAATGTGGGAGATAGCATAGTATTAAGTATAGAAAGGACCAAGAAAGGAAAAGTGTTAGATATGGAAACAAATTTTGCCACCTTCATTGTTGGGCCAAGTCAGCTTCAGCCTTCACTATGGGCTGAAAGGGCAGGATTGTATGGTGGAGAGATCACTGGCTTTGACTCTGGAAGCCAAAACTAGAATCCTGGTATTGGGAAAATCACTTCTCTAACTTTGGAGTAAGAGGACATAAGTTCATAGTCTGTTCTGTGGAACCTTTGCCAAATTAGTTAATATATCTGGGCCTCATTTTCTCATCTGTTAAATGAGGAAAATAAGACTAAACACTTTTTAGAACCCTTTCTAGCTCTAAATCTTATCATCTTAAAAGTTCTAATTAGATTTCCTTTCTAACAAATGAATATTTGAAATTTATTTTTTCTCTTAGTCTTGAAAGACCTTGCATTTTAAGATTGGCATGCTGTTACCTCTGGACACCGCATTTAATAAATCTAAAATTATTAATTTTATTTTAATTTTAATTTTACATTTACAATACAAGCTGAATTACCCATTATTATACAAATAGAACTATTAATTTGCATGTATTTACATTAGGCTATGTGAGCTTAGACTAGTCACTTTTATTCTCTGGTTGATTAGTGATCTTTAAGGTTTTCTTTAGTTTTGGCATTCTCTTTCTCCCTTGCTTTCTCTGTTCTTTTGCCTTCTCTTCTTCCCTCCTTTTTTCTTTTTCTTTCCTTCCTCCTTCCTTCCTTCCTTCCTTTCCTTCTCTTTCTACTTTTCTTTCTCTTCCTTTCCTCCTCCCTCCCTCCCTTTTTTCTTTCTTTCTTTCTCTTCCTTTCTTTTCTTCTCTTTCTTTCTTTCTGTCCTTCAACATTACTAAGTCATCAAAATAATAATTTCTCCTTATAGGTAATTTGGAGTTTGATTTGGTTAAGATCCAATAAAAAAATTTAATGAGAGGAAGAATGGTATATTGCAGGGATTCTTAAAGTAGTATGTTCCAGGGTATCCAGGGAGAGATTTTAGAGCATCTGTGAATCTGGGGGGTAAGGGAGGGTAGATTGTATCTTTATTTTCACTCAGTTCTAACTGAAATTGAGCATTTCCCTCAATTATTTGGAAACATTATTCTGAGAAGAGACCTATAACCTTCAATAAATTGTAGAAGGGGTTCATGGCACCAAAAAAATTAATAACTTTTGGTGCAAAGACCAGAGAGCAAGCCTCAGGCAGACTCAGGTTTAAGCTTTTGACATATATTGATTATGTTGTTATTGTTGCTATTCAGTTATTTTTCAGTCATGTTCAAATCTTAATGACCCAATTTGAGATTTTTCTTGGACTAGTTTGTCATTTCCTTCTCCAGCTCTTATGTGTGCATGTACATATATGCACACATACATATATGCATTGTGCGCATGTGTGCATTATAAATATATGTGTAATTATCCTAAACATGCTGTGCATACATACAGGTATTATATACACATAAATATATTATATATGTGCATTGGTACATTATACACATATGTAGGTTGTTTATGCACATATATGCAAATATTACATGCATGTGCACAAATACATTGTGTAGGTGCATTTTATATGTATGAAGGTGTTGTGTGTTTATACAGGCATACACGTATGCAAACTGTTGTGTGCATTGTACATGTATGTACATAAATACATTATAATATAATATTAAAGATCTGGGATGAGCATCAGGGCTCCTTGGAAGGAAACCAGGAATGGATATCCCAGAAAAGGAAAACAATTGAGAAGGTAAATTTTGGCTTACTATAAGAAACTTTTGAATAATTTGAGAGGTTCAAAATAGAATGGCCTATCTATATAATATTTAGATTGTAGATTTAGGGCTAGAAGGGATAGTAGAGCTTATCAAATTCAACCCCTTTGTTTTATAGATGACATAATTAAGGCCTCTGAGGTCAAGAAGCGCATGAGGCAGAATTTGAACCCAACTCTGGTTTCAATGCTCTAATCTTTAGGCCATGCTACTTTTAATAATGAACAAACACTGGAAGTGTTCTAAGTGTAGGATACATATGTACTTGCTGTAGTACATATGTAGATTTGTGTTTCAAGATAGGGTTAGATCACGACTCAAATCCCTTCCAACTCAGAAAATCTATGGTTCCTTTCTGAAATGAACTTAATGATCAACTTACTCAACCCAATGAAGGACTAGGCACAAAATGAACTTTAGAACCCCTTATAAGTTCTGCAATGATTACCTGAACCTGTATTCTTCACAATCAATATGTGATCCTAGTTTTTTTGGAAGCATGGTGGGAAATAACATGAAAACTTAGGGGAGCAAAACATGTGATTTAGCTTGGGAGCTGAAATCTGAAGAGTATTTGTACATGCATGCTTTGTTTGAGCTGAGGTAGTGTTTTGTATTTGTGAGCATCAAGGGGTTGAGGTAAGTGTACTGTGGTCAAATAATTTTGACTTCCTCATTTGACAGTTACACAAAGCATAATATTATACAAAGAGTGTCATTTTCAGTTTTTAACTATCCAAAAATTATTTATTCAGAGCAGCCTGAAGACTTCTTTTAAACAGAGATTTAGACAAACTGAATTCTAAATGAAAAACCAAAGCTAATTACATCCTGTTGTTGAAGCTCCAATTGCATTATCCTTCAATATTTTTTTATTTTTTTCTTTCACAGAAAACTAAACTTTTAAAGTTCATCATGCTTACATATATACATATCTCCCAAAACAACAATGATGATAAAAATAAAAACAATAACAACAAAATGTAGTGTTCTAGTTCAAACCAATGTTAAAAACAAAGCCAAAACTAGAATAAGGAAATTAGAAGGCTCATCTCCAAAGCAATAAAGTCAGCATTCTTCATCTGTGAAGAAACAATAGAATTTATCACTTAATTTGCAAAAACAATTAGTTGATTGTACTGACCTCCTCTTCTCCCTGGCTCCCATCCTACCTCCTACTCCTTAGTTTTGGCAACTGTAGCCTCACACCAGTGTGCAAGGGGTGTCTGCTTTCTTAACTGAGGTTGCTTGTTCCAGACATATTTTTAGGTACTTAACTCAGGGTGTAAGAATTCCATAAAAATTTGTATGAACTAATTGAACTGGAACAAAGATACACCCTAAAATAATTCTTGTTTCTGGGCCAAAATTGAGCCAGTGTGTCAGTGGAGTGTCAGTCCCTGGTTTTCACCCACATGGGTTTTGAAGATTAGTTTTCAAAAGCTCCAGGACTTCCAGATATCAGCAATTCATAAAATGGATACTCCTCAGTGTTATGCCAAACTTTTGAAACTTTTCTCCAATATGAAAAATAAGCAATCAAAATTCATCTATTTTTAGTTGATATTGTTGCTTCTGAAAAAGAGAATTGTATTATTTTGTGAAAGACTGTGCACATAGTAAGCCCTCAAAATAGTTTTGACTTCTGGGACTGAATGAATTTCTATATGGCTCAATGCCTAGTTCCTGCAGGCCCAGCCTGGTTTCTTCTGGAAGATGGGCACAGGCAATCTTGTTCAGCCAATGATGGCATATTCTTTTCTTGGCTGTTGGTGTTGTGAGTTACCAGAAGTACTTTTTGAGTGCTGTGGGAGCCTCATAAAATCAATGAGGTGGCAGACACAGGACAATTTTTCATGCTCCAAAGACAGATTTTTCATTATTGTTTTGTTTTGTTTTGTTTTTACCTCCAGTATTTATTATGTTTGTTTCCTGGATTGAAAAAAAAATGTCTCTTATAAGGTTCAAAAGAAAAAATAAGATACAAGAAGACATTTTATATTCTATTTGTACACCTTTAATTAATGTGTCCCTCGAATCAAATCTTTCTCTCTATATCAATTCAGCCTTTATAGAAGCAGGCTTACTGCTGAAAGGAACCCAACTGCCTCATTTTACAGAGAAGTGATTTCCTCATGATCAGGAGGCAAAGATCACATTTGAACCAAAAGCTTCAAACTAGTTATCTAGCATCCTTTCCATATTGCTTCCCTGGGGAAAAAAAGTTTCTTTACTGATTTCTCATCTAAAACTATCCTGGGAAAAAGTCTTCCACTGTTTCTGTTTACCTCCATGCCATACAGGAGGGAAGTCAGGGAAGAGAACTGCAGCATTAACATTAGGAAAAAAATATGAATTCTTTAGTGGTGTTAGAATCGCAGGTGATAGAACTGGTAAGGACCTTAGAGATTGTCTAGTGCATTTCTGTCTTTTGAAAAATGAATGTGATTAAGTCCAAAGATGGACATGACTTATCCACGATTAAAAGATAGTAAATAGCAGACCTCCATCAAAACTGAGCTCTTCTAACTCCAAATTTAAGTCCCATCCTCCATCTAATGTGGTGTTGTGTTTAAGACAAATTGTTTTCCTGTTTCATGTTAAAATGGCATTTGGAATGATGAAATGACATGCCGTAACATCCTTCTCTATCTTATGGGTTCTCCTGTGACCTTAGGCAAGTTCCAAGCCCTTGGAACCCATTTCCCCTTCTCTAAACAAAGAATACTAGCCAAACAGAGGATGTTAAGGAAAAGAAACCTAGCTCCTCCCATCAAAAGTAAATACTAACTGAAATTAAACTCTAAATGAAATAAAAGTGCCAGATTGGCATTTAAAAATAGCAAAACATGCAAAAAAAATTTACATGAATTCTGCAAGTATTAGAGCCATTACAGGTGTGTTTGAAATAGAATAATTAAATGGTAGTGTAAGAAAAATACTATAAATATTTATTTGAAAGAGATGGAATTGGAAGAAAAATAATAATGAGCTTGGGAGCTTAAAGGTAAAACCTAAAACCTAGTTACAGCATTACAAAAATTCTTTAGAAGAGAATACCAGGAACTTCCTGTTATATATAAGAAAGTAGTATGGTAGAAAAGTTACAAAAGAAAGAAATCATTGCTGATACGTTGGGAAGGTTATTTGTACTTAGGAACAAAAGTTATTATTAAAATGGCTTAACTCAACTTCCACTTAAGTTTGCATTCTGAAAGCCCATCTCTTCCATACAAGCTCTTTTTCTTTCAACAAAGACCTGAAAAGAGCCCCAGGAAAAGCAATGATAAAGCTATCCCTAAAAGAAAAGGAAAAGAAAGTTCTTCCATCCATTCCAGAATTGCACAAAAAAGTTAACCAGAATCGGATAAAGGCTGATAGATTGAAGTTAGAGAAGCCAACAGGAATATACACAAATGTGGACATAGTGGAAGCAGGAGAAGTAGGAAATCAGTAAAAGCTTCTCAAGATAAATAATGGCCAATTAGAACACAAAACAGGGACACAGAGAGAGCCCAACTGTACATACAGATAGCCCAACTCACCACCTGAGCACCATTGACAGGAGGGATATGCAGGAAACAGTGGGGGAATTAAGGTCATCATTGAAAACAAAACCAAATATAATTGAGACACATGCAGATTAAAAAGAGATTAAACCAGGCATAAATCCACTATGGGCCTCCAGCAGACTGAGAAGCCAGAAATTGAGGCAGAGGATGAGGTCCAATACTGACCATCCCATCTATATTGACACTGGTTTTAACACCTATATTACAAAGTGGATGGGAACAAAATAAGGTCTATTCAACCCATGGAAGAGAAATAGAAGGAAATTCCAAGCCAAACAAAGAAAAACTGAAAATAAGAGTAAACAAGAGCAAATACAAAGCACAATTTATGAATATCATTATATCCCATATATAAATATCTGGGAAAAGTGAATAATATCACAATTAACTACAAGCAGAAGGTAAGGGTAAGGGAGGAAGAGGAATGACTTGGTCACCAAGATGATAAGAATTAATGGAAGAAATATAAAAAAATAAAGTGAGGCTAAAGGAACTAAATTTTTCAGTGTCCCAAAAAAGGAATATTAAAGGAAAATAAAAAGATTGAAAAAAATGGAAGAAAATATAAGATATCTACTATCAAAAGCAACTGATGTAGAAAACATTTTGAGGAAAGATAACTTAAGAAGAACTAACCTACCTGGCCAAAACAAAAAAATCTGGACACCATATTTTAAGAAATAATAAAAAGAAAATTACCCAGATCTATTAGAACCAGAAAACAAAATGGAACTAAAAAGAATCTACCCTCTACAAGTGTAATACTAGGGAAACTGAGGTGAGTAAAGACTAGTTTAATTTTTAATGTGGAAAGTTTAAGCTAACTGACCAAATGGGAATATGCTTCCAAAGAATTCAGTGCAGAAGAACTGAGGCACAGAGTTTATAAGATTGTAATTAGTAAAGCAAGAAGGTGATAATAGAAGCAAAAAGAATGCAGTTAGATAATTTCCTTTTTTATCATCAGGCAGCTATTATACAAGAAAAATATGTCTTTCACAGACTAAAAGCAATAATAGGATGCATATAATGGTAAGAATGGGCTTCGGATGTATTCAGCGGTGGAAATGGGTTTAAAGAGACCTTCAAAGGTCAGTATTTTCAGAGAACAATAACTGATCTTATTTGTAGAAGCACCTTACAAGTGTGATGCCCAAGTAAGTAGAAGAATAGAAATAGGCAAGGTCACTCTATGGTCATGCTTGTCACTTTGATCTAGTGTGTGAAACTACTAAGTCCATGTTCTCATGAGAAACTTAGGGGGTCCTTTTTGGTTCAACACAAGAAACAAATTGAAAATACCCAGGAAGGCCACAACTAAAACTCAGAGTTTTCAAGTCAAAGAAACAATGTTACATGCACCTTCAAATACCAAGGAATTACAATAGTGATCATACAAGAGTTGAAAGCAAAGTAGTCATTAAAGAAGAGAAAATCTTAAAATGTGATATTCCAAAAAGCAAAATATAAAAGCTTACATAACTAAATATAATCCTAAAAAGGGGGGAATGTATCTTTAACAGCATAGAGAACTTTCAGTTATTTCTAAGGAAAAGATTAAACCTGAGCAGAAACTTTGACATACAAAATCAGAAAGTCAAGAGAAACTAGAAAAGCTAATACATTTGAGCAATTGAAAGGGACTTAAATGAGGAGAAGTGCTAACATAGGAAAAGGTTAAGTGTCCCATTAGAATCCTGTTATTTTCCAAGATCACAGAAATTAAACAAGACAAAGAATCTGAGTGTGGTTTTATTACATGTTGTTGGGGTTTTTTTTTTAAAGGGGGAAAGGGGAAAAGAATACTAAAAAAGAAATGAGGAAAGTGGAAAGATTTGATTCATATTAATGAAAAACTATATAAAAAACTACATAAAACAGAGGAAATGATGGACAGAAAAGGAATCTCAGGACTTCATCCTTTTTGGAGCAAGATGAAAAAAAATAAGAGAAAGAGCAGGGAGGGAGACAGAGAGACAGACAGACAGACAGAAAGACAGACACAGAGAGAGACAAAGAGATACAGAAACAGAAACACACAGAGGAAAGGATATAAAATGCATTAAACTAAATAGATATACAAGTGAGGAAAGGGAAAAGTGAGCAAGGTTTAAAAGCTAGACTATTAAGAAGGGAACAGTCACAAACATAGTAAACAAATTTGAACTTTGGAAAGTTGATCAATTGACATTACATGAACATTACATGATCAAATCAATAGATACAAAAAGAACCTAGAAAGCAGAAACAAATGAATATATCCTAAATATGATAAACAATATCTAACAATAACAATAATAATAAACAAATCAAGAATTAGCACTATCTATAATGGAGAAATGTCACAGGCATTTCCAACAAGATCAGTAGCAAAGAAAAGACATTTGTTGTCACCACTAATGTCACCATTGTCAATTTATTTGATATCATTTTAGAAGCGTGAAATTTAACAGTAAGACAAGGAAAAGAAGTCTAGTCTAGTCATAGGCAAATAAATAAAAGCTTCATTTCTTTTTGAAAATAATATAGTTTACTTAGAGAACCCTAGAGATTCAACTAAAATTAATAGAAACAATTAAAATAGACCCTTAAAAACCATCAATTTTTTTCTGTTACCAACAAAATCAATTTTATATTTAAAAAAAATCCATTCAAAATTACTACAGAATGTCTAAAATAGGGGAAGCTAGGTGGCACAGTGGATAGAGCACCAGCCCTGAAGTCAGGAGGACCTGAGTTCAGATGTGGTTTCAGACACTTAATATTCCCTAGCTGTGTGACCCTGGGCAAGTCATTTAACCTCAATTGCCTCATCAAAAAAAGCAAAAAATAAGAAACAAAATTACTATAGGATGTCTAAAATATCTGAGAGCCCACTTACCAAGATGCACAAATGTGTCATATGATTATAACTATAAAACTGTACAGAAATAAAGGAAGACAAGTACTTGTAGGTGAATTAATTCCTTAGAGTTGAACTTTGTTAATATAATGAAAATGATATTATCCCTTAATTTGCAGATTCACTCTAATCAAATTTTCAAAGAATGATTGTGTAAAACTAGATAAAATTATAACACAATGCAGCTGAAGGACCTTAAGTCCAGCACACCAAGGAGAATAATGAAAAGAAGTGAGAAAAGAAAGGGATTAGCAGGACCAAATCTCAAAGCAATTTAATACTGGTTAAAAATAGAAAATTCATATAAAGAATGATTCCATAAGCAAATTAAGAGAACATGGTATGGTTTATCTGTCAGATTAATGGATAAGGGAAGAATTTAGGACCAAAGAAGATATAGAGAGCATTGCAAAATGTAAATTGGATAATTTTGATTATATAAAATTTTAAGGTTTTTGCACAAATGAAACCAATACAACCAAAGTTATAAGCAAAGCAGAAAATTGGGGGGAGGGAGAAATTTGCAACATATATCTCTGATAAGGACCACATTTCTCAAACACATAGAGAACTGAATCAAACTTATAAAAATACAAATCATTCCCCAACTGACAAATGGTCAAAGGACACGAACAAGCAGTTTTCAGATAAAGAAGTCAAAGTTCCCCATATTCACATGAAAAATGTTCCACATCACTATCATAGAAATACATTTAGAAATACAAATTAAAACCACTCTGAAGTATCACCTCATACTTATCAGATTGACTAATATGACCAAAAAAAGCAAAATATTGGATGCTGGAAAGGATATAGAAAAACTAGGGTACTAATGCATTGCTGGTGGTGTGGTGAAGTGCTCCAACCATTCTGCAAAGCGATTTGTAACTATGCCCAAAGAGCTACAATACTATGCATATCGTTTGATTCAGCAATTCTACTGCTAGGTCTATGTCCTAAAGAGATCCAAAAAAAGGGGAAAGAACCTACTTGTACAAAAATATTTATAACTTTTTTTGTGCTAAGAATTGGACATCAAAGGGAAGCCCATCAATTGGGGAATGACTAAAGAAACAGGTAAATATTTGTAATGGTATATTATTATGCTATAAGAAATGACAAGCAGGATGATTTTTAGAAAACTTGGAAAGACTTGCATGAACTGACACATAGTGAAATGAACAGAACAAGAAGAACATTGTATACAGTTACAGCAATATTGTACAATAAGAATTGTAAATGACTTAGTCATTCTCAGTGATCCATGACAGGTCCAAAGGACTGAAGCATGCTATCTGTTTCTAGATATAGAACTGACATTGATTGAATACAGACTAAAGTAAACTTTTCACTTTCTTTCATTTTTCTTTTATTCAAGTCTTCTTATACAAAATGACTGATATATACATATATATATATATATGTTTTACATAATTGCACATGTATAACCTATATTTTGTTGCTTACTGCCTCAGGAAGGGGGGAGCAGAGAGGAAAGGAAGGATAGAATTTGAAACTTAAAATTTTAAATAAAAGTTTTTTAAAATTGGAAAAAAATAGAAAAAAAGATGAATGGACAATATCACATCCATAGGATTCAGAAGCAATGTAATTTAGAAGCATAATGATGAATAATCCCAATAATAAGTTTTTGAGGCAAGGACTCTTCAACTGGAAAAACAAAAAAGTGGCATAGGAGAAATTAGATTGAGATCAATATTTCACATTTTATACTACAATAAACTCCAAAAGAATACATCATCTAGATATAAAAGGTCAATCATAAATAAATTAGAGAATCATGATTCACAGTTATCATTGGGAAAGAGTTCTTGATCAGACAGGGATACAGAAGATTCATGGGAGACAAAATGAACAATTTTATTACATAGGACTGAGAAGTTTTGTCACAAACAAAATAAATGTAGTTAAAATATATTTTTAAAAAAATTTAATTGATAAAACTCTTTGCAGCAGATTTCTGTAATAGCAAAAGTCAAAATATGTAGGTAATTGATACAAATTTGTAAGAAAAAGACTATTCTCCAACATATACATTGTCAAAAATAATCAGGAAATTCTTAAAGAAAGAAGTCCAAGTTATCAATCATTAAAGCAACTCTAAGATTCTACCTCATATTCATTAGATTGACAAAAGACCAAAAGAGAAAAATAACAATTATTGGAGGGCCTGTGGGAGAACAGACATACTAAAACACTGTTGGTAGAAACATGATTCATTCCAATAACAATGGAAACCACTTTGAAACTCTGCCCCAAAAGTTGTTAAACTGTGACTCTTTGACCCAGGGATACCAATACTGGTCATACCCTCAAATGGATTAAAGAAAGAAAGAATAAATTCATGTGTACAATGACATTTATATCACAGTGCCTAGTACATTGTAGGCTCTTAATAAATGTTTATTATGTTGTTTAGCTACATTTTTTAGTGTAGCAAAGAACTAGAAATCATTATTGCTTATTGATCCCTAAAGAAATTATAGTATGTGAATGTTTTCTAAGAAATTTGTTATTGTTCAGACATGTTTCAGTTATGTCTGAAATAGAATGATCTGCCATTCCTTCTTCAGATCATTTTATGGCTGAAGAAGCTGAGGTGAGTGAATTGCCCAGGGTCACACAGCCAGAAAATGTCTGAGGCTAGATATAAACTCATTAATATGAGTCTTCTTGAATCTAGCCTAGTGCTCTATCCACTACACCACCTAGCTGTCCCTACTGTAAAAAAAATTACAAAATGGATGAATGCAGAGATACCTAGAAAGATATGAATGAACTGAAGCATAGTGAAATAAACAGAACCAGAAGAATTGTTTATACAATGCTCACAACATTGTAAAGAAAAACAACTTTGAAAGACTTAAGAACTGTGATTAATATAATGCCCAAAGCCAACGCCAAAAAACTGATGATAAAATCTGCCTTCCACCTCTTGGTGAAGAGATGACAGACTCTTTGTATAGATGCAAAATGAAACATATTTCTACATATGCCTATTGTAACACTTTTCTTCCTTTGACCAATACTTTTGTTACAAGAGGTATGTGGGAATAGAAAAGGATTCCGATAGAGTTGCTAAGAAGGGAGGGAAAAGAAAGAGATGAAAGTAAAATATGGCAATAGAACTTTTTTTTTTAAATAAAGTGAGAGAGGGGCAGCTAGATGGCACAGTGGATAGAGAACCAGCCCTGAAGTCAGGAGGACCTGAGTTCAAATCTGATCTCAGACACTTAATATTCCCTAGCTTTGTGACCCTGGGCAAGTCACTTAACCCCAATTGCCTAAGCAAAAAAAATAAAGTGAGAGAAGCCCAGAAGGCAGTTCAGGAAGAGATACAGGCAAGCATGGCAATGTTGGTTTCACTATTTTAAATTCAATATATATTAAAAGGAACAAAGTTTATGTAGTAGGAAAAAATGCTTAGTTCAAATTTTGTTTTCAAAGTTTCTGAACCATGTGACCAATTTTACTGGTCATACATTTCCAAGTCCTAGTTTCCATGTCAATTTCCAAGACACTGTCACATACATGATCCTATAACGAATAGTAAGTAGAATGAGACAGGTGCTTTCTGGATTCACCCTCAGTGAGTGATGATATACCCACTTTAATGACAGAATATTTCAGAAAAGAACTTGTGTACAAAGTTTCTCTGAAACATTGTTTCAGCTTCCTTTTCCAAGTGTCTTTTATTTATGTGGCTTCTTTTCTTAGGGATACATCCTCTCTCATACTCCCAGTGATCAAAATCTTTCTGGGAAACAATTCTGCTACATAGTAAATATACACAACAAATTATCCATAAATTTAAGCCAAAGAGTTGGCTCCTCCAGGGGATATGATCAAAAGTCCACTGGACTTTGAAAACACCTGGAACTTTGTCTGGGCTCAGATATGACTGAGGTATCAGACATTTGGAAAGTCCTCTCAACCCTCTGACTTTCAAATTCTTTATATCCAAAATAAAGGAACCAAACCAATTAAGGTCTAAGGTCCATTTTAATTTCTCTTTGTAGTTTAAGTCATTGAATGAACTTTAGAATGAATCACTTTGTACCCTATTAAGGGAATTTCAGTTCTCCACAAACAGATAGGAGAGATTTTGAGATACAAAAAGATCACACAGGCAGATCCGTAGCAATTTTGTTGATGTCAAAACTAACTAGCCTAGGTAATATTAAGAGATACCTAGACTAAGGCACTCTACCGTTACAGAAACAGTCTCTTAAAGAATGAATCTTCCCCATTTAAAACTGGGCTGTGGTTATTTTGAAGTTCTGTGAGAAAATGAAAAGGACTGATGGCTATGATTTGGCTCCACAGAAGCCAGACATGATTTCAGACACTATTTGGTAGGTAGCCTGACAGACCTGAATATGATTTTCCACATTCCACACCCAGTGAAACAAAAGGAGGCAATGTATTATTTGGAGCCCAGGATTGTTTGGTCTAATTAAATTATTGGTGACCATTTGGGTCATGGGTAGCAGGCTGTGTGAGAGTTAGACACCAAAAAATAAGAGGACAAAACTGCAAGAATAGAAATGTACAGGTCCGCATTTATTTACAATTTAAGCAGTTTGGGGGTTTTTGTCTGTTTTGTTTATCCATTTTAATTTCCTCTATGAAATTTGTCTGTGTGCTTTTCCTTTTCTCCTGTCACTTCCCCAGTTCATTAACAGGTTGTTAATTCTTCTACTTTATGGGAGATGTATATAAGGATATTGCTATATGTACTCTGAAGGAGAGTTGATTTCTTAAATGAATTTTCATTTCTTTTAATTATCATTTGTTGATAATATAGACATTATGACATGCACTGATGACTATGACTGGGTGAATGTTATAGTTGATGTTTAAAAAGTCAATGTTTTTATTTATATTTCTGAAATCAATTAGTTTGAAATGATGCTTGTGGGATTAGTAGGATGATTCCTCACATGTAATAGGCCTATGCAGATCACCAACTTCACTTTGTAAATCACCCTTCAGCCTGATGCTTAATTAATCTTATCATCTTGTGGTCTAGAATAATCTAGGAATGTGCTTGTATATATCTTCATTAATTAATAAAATTTCATCATTTCTAAGTTTATTAAGTGACCTCAGAGCTCACATCTCAGTATATTAAGCTACTATTACTATTAATTTAAATATTATTGATATTAAATGCTTGTTCATAAATATTAAATATGCTATAATTTAAATATTAAATATTTTAAATACTATATTTAATAAACTGGAGAACCTCCTTTATAAATACTTGTTACTTATCTCTCTGTATTAAAATATTCATATTAAATTATATCATATTATATTTAATTTCCTAGGAATGAATAACTATTATGATTCTTGAATATATATCATTTGTGAATAGTGAAGTCAATAATAAAAAAAGATGTAATCATTTATAGTATCTTAGACATAAGGACAGCCAACAGCAAAAGTTATCACAAACCCTGAAATTTTTTTTCATCTCAAACCCTGAGATTTGCTCCTAAAATACAGTTCCACATTATTTAGTTCACTCAAGATAACAAAGACCAGTCCCAAGAAGTTTATTCTTCACAAAATAAAGGTTACAATAAGTTTATAAAGATCTCTTTATAATGTAAAGTCTCTCAAAGGAAAGGGGTATTTTTAGCTTTTCTCAAAGTATTTACCCTTAATCATCTCTCTCCAGACTCATTCCTCATAGAATCTTCTTTATGTTTCTTGAAAAAAAATAACAATTATGACAGTTCTAACGGAAAAGAAATTCCTACTCACCTTTTTGTCTTCTCCATAGTTTACCTCTTAGATCAAAATACAATTCAGAAGTGTTGAACTGAATGTCCAATACATATCTGAAACTCAGTATGTCCAAAATTGAATACATTTCTACACACATACACACACACACACACACACACCACTCCAGACCTTTCTTGTTACTATGCTGACAACACCAACCTCTAAGTCCAGTCATCCTGTACTCCTCACTCCTTCTCACCTCTCCATATCCAATCTGTTATCAATGTCTATCAATTTTACCTACTCCCTTCTCTCTTCTGACATGTCTTCTGACCACTCTTCTGCAATGGTATAGACTATTCAATAGTTCACTAGTGAATTTGCCTATGCCATCCCCACTCCAATCCATCCTTCATTCAGCCACTAAAGCAATATATCACCTTCCTACTCAATAAATTCAAGTGATTTCCTTTTAACTCCAGGATCAAATGCAAAATGGTCTTTTTGGAATTCAAAGCCCTTCATAATTGGGTCTTTCTACATTTCCAGGCTTCTTATATTTTATTCCATGACTTGTATTTTTTTCAGTCAAGTGATGATACTGACCTCCTCACTGTTTGACAAACAGGACCCTCCATCTCTAGGCTGTAAGCATTTTCTCTGACTGTCCCCCATGCCTGGACCACTTTCCGTCCTTCACTCTGCCTATTGACTTCTATGTTTCAACTAAAATTCCTTCTTTTATTGGAAGCCTTCTTCAACCTCTTAATTTTAATGTCTTATCTTGCTTTATTATTTCCTATTTTTCCTGTATACATCTTGCTTTGAATACATTTGCATGTAGTCTCACACATATCATAAGCTCCTTAAGGTCAGCGACTGTCTTTTGCCTCTTTTTTGTAACCTCATCACTTAGCACAGTACCTGGCATAGTGAGTACTTAATAAGTCTTTATTGATTGACTGAATTGCTCTTCCTGACACACAATGGAAAAGAACTTAATCAAAGTAAAAGAATATGCAAATCTTCAGGTATACTCTGAAGCAAGGAGGTCAAGAATACCTCCATCATACATCTCTGAAAGCAGAGTGCCTTCTCCCTGACGGGTACCTTTTGACATCTTATGGATTCTTCAAGGCTTCACTTTTGTAATAACAACTGATGTTTTTGTAGCATTGTAAAGTTTTGCTGGTTACCTTAATTGAGTCTCACAATGACACCACAACTACTATTACCACAACTACTATTATCTTTATTTTACATTATATTTATTTAAATATATTTATATTTGAAGGAAACTGAGATTCAGGTAATGTACCTACCTGACAGCGACCCATCCTTGATTATTAATACTAAGTCTCAAGGATAGGATTTGAACTCAGATCTTCCTGATACCAAGTGATCCAATATTCTATCTCCTAACTATGTTCTCTCCACCTAGTTCATGCCATCAATTACCACCCAGTCTTCTCTGAGCAGGCACAAAAAAAAGGAAACAAGTATTTATTAAAGCTGCTTCCAGATACTTTAAAAATATTATCTCATTTGATCTTCACAATAACCCTGTAAGGTGAGTGCTGTTTTATCCTCATTTTACAATTGAGGATACTAAGGCAACACTGACTATATCCAGAAATTTACATCTCATCATGTTGCATCCATCACCTTTCTGCCAATAAGTAGGTAATATCATATGTCATTTAGAGACACAGTTGGCCATTGCATTGATCAGAGTTCTAAAACTTCCAAAGTCTATACGTTGTTGCTATCTTTACATAATTTGTACTCCCAGCTCTGTTCATTTTATTTTCTGCTGAGAGGTAAAATTTTGGACATAACCAGTGTGTGTACAGATTCATTTTGCTAGATCTTATATGATCCTGTCTGTCATTACTTTATATTTTAACTACTTCTTAATGACCACTTATATTTTTTTTTTCTTTGATTTGGAAACTCTAGATTTTAACTATGACTTTTTTTTTCCTGAGGCAATTAGGGTTAAGTGACTTGCCTAGGGTCCCACAGCTAGGAAGTGTTAAGTGTCTTAGGCCACATTTGGACTGAGGTCCTCCTGAGTTCAGGGCTGGTGCTCTATCCACTGTATCAACTAGCTGCCCCTATGACTTTTCTGGGAGTTTTTCATTTGGAGTTCCTTTTGAGAGGTGTTTAGCAGATTCTATCGTTAGTTTGCCTTCTAGTTCAAATAGATCTTAGAAATTTTTATTTATAATTTCTTCTTACATACTGTCTAGGCTTTAAAAATTATTATTATGGTTTTCAAGAAGCACAATGACTGTTAAATTTTGTCTCCTTGACTTGTTTTTAATATCAGGTATTTTACATTTTCTTTTAATTATTTTTAAATGTTTGAATTTTTCTAGTATTTTTTATGTCTTAAGGAGCCACTGATTTTTGTCTGATCTAGTTTGCAGGGAGTCTATTTCTTGTGTAAAGAATATTGCTTTTTCTCCTAAGCTACTTATTTTCCTTCTATTTCTTTCCTACAGAGCTTTTATTTCATTTTTTCAAATTTCTTCTATGTATTCATGTAGTTTTTGTGGGAAAATCTTTTTTTTATTGAAGTCTCTACTTACATTGTTACAAAATTACTTGTTCTTTCTTTTGGGGGAATCTATAGGTGTGCAATAGGTTTTTTTTAATTATGGTTCATATTGATTTTTATTTACTAATCTTTCCAATTTTTAGATCCTAAATTGAAGTATTGTACCAGATCAATGGTTTTTCTTCTGCTACACATTTGGGTGGTGTTGTTGGCCCAGCTATCTATTGCCTCCTGGATTCCAGCATTGTCTTTTACTTCCTGGGTTAGCATTCTCTTCTTCTTCCATCTTTTTATCAGTCAACAAGCATCTTATAAAATATCTATGTGGCAAGCACAATGCTAAGTGCTAGTGATACAAATGCAAGAAAGAAATAATTTATACTCTCAAAGAGCTTACACATATCTAGAAATATATTTTTCTTTATGATATTCAGGAAAAGATTTGGATTTTTTCACTGCAAGGAAAAAATACTATTCTCATACCAGTTGAAGCAGGAAATATCAGACTGGTAACTGAAAAATCCTTTTTAAAAGATGTTGGAATAAGGGTATGGAAGAGTAAAGAAAGAGAAATAAGAACAGCAGAAAGTCACTTAGTTATATCCTACATTACTACACAGCAATTTTTTAGGGGAAAGGTGGTGTCCAGACACTTCTGGGTGGTAGAATTTTATGGAATACTTGTGAGTCCAATTCAGCAACTTTCAGAGGACTCCATTTAGGATGTCAGTGAAAACTAGTTTATCTGTCAAGTACTCTGTCTGCCAGGTCTTCTGGAAAAACACACTGAAAGACTGAGCACAGAGTTGTTTTAGAAGGATAGTACTGCTTCTGGTGTGAAGTCAGTGACTGGGGTAGCAGCCAAATTTCATAGTGATACAAGACTTTCCACCATTGGAGTGTTCCATATTATGTCTTCTGCCATTATCTCCACTGATCCAGACTTTAAAAATAACTTAGAAACCCAACTTCCTGTTGGTGCCAATTAGGGATGTTCTAAAATGAGAACGAAATGAATTTCTACATTTGATCCTTCAAGCTGGAGCAGAATGACAAGAAAAGCAGGAAGAGGCCATCCCTCTAGCAGGAAGGGACTGTACAAATTCATCCATGTGCACTTTCCCAAGATTTCTGATAATGAGCTCAAAATCATTCTGAAACTCACGCTCTAAAGGATAGTGGATAGTATTGACCCAAGAGAAAGCTATGAAGTTGATGAAGTCTGTCTATCTTACCATCCTTTCTCTCCATTTTTGGTCAGACTCTAACCAAACTTATCAGCACCCTATATTATAGATCTCCTTTAAATATCAGAAGGCCCAAGGCATCAAAAGGAGGAGTTGTCCATCTTAGGTGTCTCAGAATTAGACGAGGCTCAGACCCTTCACCCAGTGTGTGTCTTTTAACAAGTCTTTACATCTGATGAACTCCAGACCCCCCATATTCTATGTCACAGCTCAGACCTCCAGGGACTTAAATTCTTTGCAGTTGACCACAGGAGATGCCCTGCACCTCTCGAATTTAGACCTGCTGGAAAAATATAAATAAGTCAGCTGAAGTCCAATCCTCCACTGAGACAGCAAGGTAGGGAGGGGGTGCAAAAGAGAATGGTAGAGGCTTAAATGTACAGGGATGCAACAGGTTGAAATTCACATTCAGGGTACCTGAGACTTCTACTTCATTCCTTCTCTTCCCCTTACAGGGCATCTAGGTCGCACAGTGAAACCTAGAACTCAGAGCTCAGAGTTGTGAAAATATGAGTTCAAATCTGTCCTTAGACGTTTACTGTGTGACCCTTGGCAAGTCAGTTTACCCTATTTGCCTCAGTTTCCTCATCTGTAAAGTGAGCTGGAAGAGAAGACAGCAAATGTCTCCAGTATCTTTGTCAAGTAAACCTCAAATGATGTTACCAATTGCCAGACTCTATTGAAAGGTCTAAACAGTAAAACAAGAACAACCTTAGAGGTATATTAACCAATGTCAAACACTCTTGATGCTGAAGCACTTATCATAAAAAAGGCAGGGTATCTTTCCTCTTTCCCTCTTAGAGCATAGTCTCAGAGAGTACTATGTGTGACATCTAGAAGAGGAAGTGACTTAGAATATTGGTGTCAAACTCAAATACAAATGGGGGCCCACTCATTAAATCATACGTAAGGATCCCTGCTGACAAATAGTGACTTAGAAAACCACATATTAACATTATCTATATTTTATTGTATTTTATTTATTTTATTAAATATTTCCCAATTGTATTTTAATATTGTTGGAATATACTAACTCTGATTTAGAAGATGCTGTTAAATACCTTGAGACACAATTTCATTTCTTACATATCTTTGTTGTTTTCTGTTCCCCAAACTTTGAGAAACTGCCCAACACAGCCCTAAATGTGAGATTTAAGGAACACACATATCACAACGGGAAGAAAACAATATATGCAAGTAAAATCATCCAGGAATACCTAACCCCTATAGCCATGATGCTTTGCCATCATAATAAGTCCCTACCTGCTTCCTTTCTGGTTTCAAGGTTGTTCTCTACAGTGGTGTCATCTGGTTTAAAGGGAGACAGAATCTACAGCTCTAACCTCTTTCCCCCCAACCTTTCCCTAAGGAAAACTTTATGTCTCCAGGAGATGAAGCAGATTACATTTCAATCACTAGCAGTGAAAGGCCTTCCTTTCCCTGTTTTTATATATTGATCGCTGGGAAGAAGGATTGTTACACTTCTTAGGGTTATTCATTGCAACTTCTAATTTACTCCCTTCCCACAATTTAGCTGCCCTGTTTTCCTGGTGGTGCTAATAGTGTTTTTACAATGAGAAAACCCATACAGTACTGAATGAATTCTATTGTCTGGAATTTTTGCCTCACCAATATCATGTGTGTTTATTCCTTTTTTTTTTTGGAGTCTCAGAAACTGGTTCTTGTATGAAAGGTCATATTTTATGTATATAAGAGAGTGGAATGTTAGTAAAGGGGTAGGCAGGAGAGTGGCTAGTCTGTCAGTCAGAAGTTAGTGAAGACTCAGGGAATTTGGTCCCACACACATATGGTTTTTAAGCCTTACCCAGCCATTACCCAGGTGCTACTACAAAAAAAAAAAATTCAAAGAACAAATAATTTACTCAAAGACTCTCCTTCTTTAGCTCTACATTGTGGAATCCCTAGCTTCCTTCTAGGCTTAGATCAAGGGTGATTTCTTATATAAGGCCTTTTCTGATTCCTGCAGTTGTTAACAGTTACTTCATTCTGAGGTGAATTTTATTTTACCATGCATATATTTACTTATCTAAATACATGCTATTTCCCACCAATAGAATTACCCTGAGAAGTAGGCCTATTTCTATTTTTGCTTTTGTACCTACTACCTAGCACATAGTAAAGCATTTAATAAATACATGTTAAATTAAATTTATTTGGACTTCATGATTTTCCTAGTTCTGAGAAACCCCTTGGCTTTCTAACCTTACTAAATCTGTGTCCCATATTTGTATCTTGTGATCAGTTTCTCATTTCCTGCACACTGTGAAAACCAAAGAAGTGAAAAGTTTTGCTTTAAACAAAAATTCCTTTTATTTCCAATTCTTCTGCAGCTTTAAATAGGCTATATCTATCATGATTTTCTCCAGAAACATTTATTTAATGAGTCCGGCTAATCTCTAGAATCTATTCTCCCTTTGGATATATCACATTTTCTTTACCCCTCTTACTTCTCAAAGTTTAGCTCTGTCTTAAAGTCCAGCATTCTCCTCATATTCCCCCAAATGACCACGATCTTCTCTTTGTAGCACCATATAGATATGCTTTCCTTGGGTATGACATTTTTTTCCCTTAAGAACTTATTCCTGGCTGCTCTTCGGGTAAAAAAGAACATTTAAAAAACAATTCACACTAAGATATAAAAGACAAGGTAGACAATATATTTCCTCTTCCAGGGATATTTGCATTCAATTTTAATTGAATAGTATATGTTGGGTCACTTTTAGTTCCCAATTTTATAAGGACAAACATAAAGTATGACAGAGTCCAAAACACTGGTAAGATTAAAATTCAATTATTCCAGATAGGAGAGCTCATGACAAGAATTAACAGAAGCTTAAAGTCCCTTACCATTGAATAGGAGACATTTATGAAGGAAAAAGAAAAAACAACAATTTATTAAATGTGAGGCACTGTGCTGAGGACTAAAGATACCAATAGAGAAAAAAGACCAGACCCTGTCCTCAAGGAACTTACATTTTAATGAAGGGAGAGAGCATTCAAACAAATATATACAAAACAAGTGATATGAGGAAAAGCACTGGAATTAAAAAGAATTAGAGAGAGTTTCTTATGGAAAGTGGAATTTTATTTGACTTCTTTAATTCATTTTTACCACCTGAAATACATACACCTCCTTCTACCCTTGAAAATCCATTTACATGGTGATCGATTGAGACAATTTATGAAAGGTACTTTGAAAAAAAGTTACAGCATTATATTAGTTATTATAAAATTATAGTATTTTATCAACTATTACAAATATCATCAAATTCAATAACTGTCTTAAAACTCATCACTTCCATGAGGTCCTCTTTGGTTGATTTCCTCTCCATCATAGTGCCTCGAATATAGTAGGTACTTAATAAGTTTTATTGACTGACTGACTGACTGACTGACTGACTTTACATCTTTGGGTTTCTGTTTCCTCATCTGCAAAATGGTGTAGGACAAAGTGGTCTGTGAGGTTTTTTGAATTTCTAAATCTATGATTTTATGAACTTGGAGTCAGATCTGAATTCAAGTTCAAGGTCCAGTACAAGGTTTCTTAGCTGTGTGAACTCAAGGAAGTCCCTGTCAATGATTTCATTTAAAAAAAATTATTAAAGCTTTTTTAACTTTCTTTTTTTTTCTTTTTGCTGAGGCAATTGAGGTTAAGTGACTTGCCCAGGGTCACACAGCTAGGGACTGTTAAGTGTCTCAGATCTTCCTGACTTCAGGGCTGGTCCTCTATCCACTGCGTCACTTAGCTGCCCCAGCTTTTTAACTTTCAAAAGATATACATTGATAATTTTTCAACATTAACCCTTGCAAAACAGTCTTCCAATTTCCCCCCTTCTCCTTGCCCCTTCTCCTAGATACCAAGTAATCCAATATATGTTCAACATGATAAAAATATATGTTAAGTCCAATTTATGCATATATATTATACAATTATCTTGCTGCACAAGAAAAATCAAATCAAAAAAGAAAAAAATGAGAAAAAAAACAAATGCAAGCAAACAACAACAAAAAGAGTGAGAATGCTATGTTGTGATCCACACTCAGTTCCCACAGTACTCTTTCTAGGTGTAGATAGCTCTCTTCATCACAAGGTCACTGGAACTGGTCTGAATTGTCTCATTGCTGAGAAATGCCATATCCATCAGAATTGATCATTAGTAAAATCTTGCTATTGCCATGTACAATGATCTTCTGATTCTGCTCATTTCACTTAGCATCAGTTCATGTAAGTCTCTCCAGGCCTCTCTGATATCCTCCTGCTCATCATTTCTTACAGAACAATAATATTCCATGACATTCATGTATCATAACTTATTCAGCCTTTCTCCAACTGACTGGCAGACACTCAGTTTCCAGTTTCTTGCCACTACCAAAAGGGCTGCCACAAACATTTTTGTACATGTGGGTTCCTTTCCCTCCTCTAAGATCTCTGTGGGATACAGGCCTAATAGAAACATTGCTGAGTTAAAGGGTATGTACAGTTTGATAACTTTTTTGAGCATAGTTCCAAATTGCTCTCCAGAATGGTTGGATCCGTTCACAGCTCCACCAACAATGTATCAGTGTCCCAGTTTTCCCACATCCCCTCCAACATTCATCATTATCTTTTCTTGTCATTTTAGCCAACCTGAGAGAGGTGTAGTGGTATCTCAGAGTTATCCTAATTTGCATTTCTCTGATCAATAGTGATTTAGAGCAACTTTTCATGTGACTACAAATGGTTTCAATTTCTTCATCTGAAAATTGTCTGTTCATTTATCAATTGGAGAGTGGCTTGAATTCTTATAAAAATGAATCCATTCTCTATATATTTTAGAAATGAGGCCTTTATCAGAAAAAGGTTATATTTCTTAACTTGTAAAATGTGGGGCAGTGATAATGCCAATGCTCACATCAAACTGCCATAAAAATGTGAATGATTCAGCAGTAGCAAAAGACTGAACATATTGTTGGCTCCCAGTCCACAGCCAATAATGATGGATTTGCTCTATCTCCATTGACTTCTCTAAGACAACAGTTACCCAATTAGTATAAAAATTATAGAAAATAAGAAGGTACAAGTTTGAGGGAAATGATGCTTCTAAAAGGCTAAAGACTAAAACACACAAACAAAAAACCAACACAAACACATTATTCTTAGAAGTGCCTGACACAGATCATAATGTTGGTCATAAATGGCCAACATTTAGAAAAGAAGAAGGAAAACTAAATTTGGAAATATTTTTTGAAAAATAATTTTTGTTGATGTCTTTTAGATTTAGGTTAGCTTTTCTGTAACTATGATTAAGTCTGTCTTAACAGGTTTCCTTTTTGTTGGTTAGCAAACATGGGTAATGTTAAGAAACCTATGGATCCTCGTGAGAAATTTTTTTGTGTCTGTAGATATGTTTTCTTTTCATTTGAACCCAAGAGACACATGATATAATACCCCTGCATAAATGGATAGGAAAGGAATTTCCTGTCTCTTCTAACTTTAATTAGTATTTGTTGTTCAGTCTTTTTTCAATCACATTCGATTCTCTGTGATCCCATTTGGGGTTTTCTTGGCAAAGATACTACAGTGGTTTGCCATTTTCTTTTCCAGATTATTTTACACATGAAGAAACTGAGGTAAACAGGATTATGTGAGTTGCCCAGGGTCACACAGGTAGTAATTGTCTGATGCCAGATTTGAACTCAGGAAGATGAATCTTCCTGACTCCAGATCTGGTACTCAATTTATTGCTTAAGTGGTGCACCTCTTCACATTGTATGGCCCTTCAAATACGGGAGGACAATTCAATAAAGCATTTTTGTAAACAGTACAGTGGAACATAAATGAGAGTTATCACTGGGCAATTCAGTATGTCTGTGATTTCAGTAATATCATAGTTTGACATTATGTTAGAATGGAAAGTACACTGGATTTTGTATTCAGAGTACATGGGTTCAAATCTTAAGTCTGCTTGTATAATCTTGGGTAAATAATAATTACCACTAATATAGCACTTTAAGGTTTGCAAAGAGTATTATAAACATTATTTTATTTTATCCTCACAACAGTAGGAGATAGGGACTACTAATATCCCCATTTTATAAATGAGGAAACTGATACAGAATGAAGTTAAATGTATCCAGATATTTGGACAAGTATCTGAGGCTAAATTTAAATTCAGATATTCTTGATGTCAAATCCCTTGTTCTATCCATTTGCACCATTTATGTCTTATATTCATTTTTTCCAGTAACATTTCCTTTCATTATTACAAATGTGAAATGAAGACAAATTTAGTTAACTGGATAAAGGGTCAAATTTTCATTGCTGTTAAAATAGGAATGGAAATTACATTTTATTAGAAAATGTTGGTCATGCAGTTAATTAGAAAATATGAGTTTAGAGACTCATTTGAAACTGAGACATTTATCTCAATTTTTCCTGGTAATTTTTTTTCACTGGCAGAATATGCTTTTCCCTCCCAGCTAACTTTTAATAACTACATTTCCTGTAAATTCCCAAGTCCAGACTCAACTCTTCTATTTGTAGTATAAATTTAAAATATACAGGTTCTATAAATATGATACAGTGTAAGTCTTTGTTAAAGGAATTATTAACTGGACCGGGTTTAGGTCTTCTCTTTGTTGCTGATAAAAGTGCTACTTCTAGTCTATGAAGTTTCATGAGAACCTTGCTTTAGAAAGTTCACTTCTTCCCAACTGAGGGGGAGTTTTCTAAACTGAAACACTCTGATTAACTGTCTATGAGTCATTTGGATTAGGTTCTTGAATCATTTGAACCTTGGCTCCCTCCCTGAATCTCTCAGCAGAACAGACCAACAATATAGAGACAACTTGGAAAACCTAAAAGATAGTTAACAAATGGATAATGGTAAGGAAACAGAGAGAATGAAGGAAACTAGAAAGGGAGAGGAAGAATCAAAGAACCATAATCTCAGAATCAGAAAAGACTTTCCTCCAAAATTCATTCCAGTTACTTGACTTTAGGCAGCAAGGAATTATATAATAATAGTAATAATAATAAAGCAGCTACGTAGAGCATTGGATAGAGTGCTGGGTCTGGAATCAGGAAAACCCATCTTCCTGAGTTCACATGTGACCTCAGACATTCATGAGACATTTACATTACCCTGGGCAAGTCATTTAACTCTGCCTCTGTAAAATGAGCTAGAGAAGGAAATGGCAAACCATTTCAGTATCTTTGTAAAAATAATCACAACTAAAAAGGACTAAACAAATGGGAAACTGAATCATACAAAAGTAAAGGGGCTTACTCAAAGTCACAAATTTAAGGTGTCTGGTGCCAGATTTGAATTCAGGATTTCCTCACTTCTGAGTTATTTAACTGTCCCATTATCCTCATTTAATAAATAAAATAAATGAATCACAAAATAAGTTGGTTGAAGTCATATCCCTAGCAAATACAGAGTTGTCTCCTATCTTGAAATCATGATAATAAGATTACTTAAGGTTAGAGAGATTGCATGAGTTCAGTTATACAATTTTGAGTTTAGGTGGCTCAAAATTAAAAAGATATGGAAAGAAATTTAGAGAGATGGGAAGGGAAGCAAGAAACGAGAGACAAAAGAATTGTACAAGTATTTGGAAGTATTCATTGGTGACCAGTTTACCCAAGTTCCCTCAGGGCCTTTTCCCCCAATCTGATCTATTCTTCAGCACTTCAATGCCTGAAAAATCCATGATTCTGTCTTTTTGGGCACTCCTATCACAGAAAATGTTTTTTGAGAGTTTCTACAATCAAAAAATACATCATCAGCAATTTATTAGAATGTCCATTTTCCCATAGCTCTTACAACATTGACTTTTCCTATTATTTATCATCTTTGCAAATTTACTGGGTATGAGGTGAAACTTTAGAATCATTTTGATTTGCACTTTTTTATTAGAGATTTGGAGCATTCTTTCATGTAGCTGTTAATAGTTTGCAGTTCTTCTTTTGAAGACTGTTTATATCCTTTGCTTATCTATTTGTGAATGGCTATTGGTCATAAAATTTTGTATTAGTTTTCTCTATATCTTGCATTGGGCAGCTAGGTGCTACAGTGAGTAGAATGTGGCTAGAAAGAAAGAGATATCTGAGTCCAAATTTGACCTCAGACATTAGCTATGTAACTCTATTTAAGTCACAACCTTATTTGCTTCAAATTCCTCATCTGTAAAATTAAATTATTAAAAAAATAAAATTAAACTGGAGAAGGAAATGGCAAACCACTTCAGTATCTTTGCCAGAAAAAAAAAACCCAAATGGTGTCATGAAGAGTCAGACACGACTGAAAATGATAGAATTTCAATAAAAAAATCTTGGATATCAGATCTTTATCAGAAATATTTGAAGCAAAGATTCCTCCCTACTCATCCAGGCAGCTTTATTAACCTAAGTGCATTAACTTTGTTCATGCAAAAACTTCAATAAAAATGATCTATTTTATATTTTGGATGTTGTATTTATATATTACATTTCTGTATACATTGTATACCTTTATCCCGTGTTTCATTAAAAATCTACCATTTATCCATAGCTCTGAAGGGTATATTATGTGTTTTATTTCCAATATTTTTGTGGTATCCAGCAAACACTTATTAAGTACTTACTATGTACCAGACACTGAAAATACAAATAACAAGGATATTTCTCAAGGAACCAACATTATAATGGAGAAGACAACATCATATTTAAAGTATAAACAGAATAAGTATACTTATTTATTCTTATTCTGTTATATATATAACAGTTATATATAAGATCATTTAGTGGGAAGAGGGAACTAGCTTTTGGAATTATCAGGAATGACTTCATGTAAAAGTAATGTTTGAGCTGAAACTTGAATGAACAGACATATTCAATGAAGCAGGAGAGAGGAAGGAGTTCTTTCCAGGCATGAAATTTGGCCAGTACAATGACACAGAAATGTGTGATGAAGGATAATTGCTGAAGAACAGAGAGAACAGTTTGGCTGGATCACAGGATGTGGGAGACATAGTTTTGTATAATCAAATTAGAATAATACTTTGATATGATCTTTAATGTTTAGGACATGTGTCCATTTGAATTTATTGTAGTTTATGATATAAGATGTTGTTGTAAGCCAGATTGCTTTCTGATTTTTCCTAAAACTTTGAGAAATATGTAATAGTTTCCTATGTAATAGCTGGGGCAGCTAGAGGGTATAGCAGATAGAGTGCTAGGCTTGAAAACTCACCTTCGTGAGTTCAAATCTGGCCTCAGATGCTTACTATCTATGTATCTTTGTGTATCTTTGACCAAGTCTCTTAGCCCTGTTTGTCCCAAGTTCCTAATCTGTTAAAAAAAAAAAGAGAGAGAGAGAGAAAGAGAGAGAGAGAGAGAGAGAGAGAGAGAGAGAGAGAGAGAGAGAGAGA
>JAJPUD010001266.1:169051-238552 GCA_023553655.1 Myrmecobius fasciatus | reverse complement strand
AGAGAGAGAGAGAGAGAGAGAGAGAGAGAGAGAGAGAGAGAGAGAGAAAGCAGAAGGAAATAACAAACCAACCCTAGTATCTTTGATGGGGTCACATTTGACTAAAAAAATGACTGAATAACAACAAAATTTATATTTAGAAGCTGATTAACCATTGAATTATTGAGGTCAAGAATTTGTGATTCATTTTGGTCTGGTCTGCTCCATTCTATTTTTTTTTTTTGCTTTTTATTTTTTTAAAACCAGTACCAAATAGTTTTGATGATTACTAATTTATAGTTTGAGGTCTAGAAGTGCTATTCTCTAATTCATACATTTTTTCAGCAATTCCCACTATATTTTTTATTTTGATTTTTGTTGTTTTGTTTTATTATTATTCTGTCTTGTTTTTAAAGTATCCGCTTGGTAGTTTCATTGGTGTAGCACTAAATCTGTAAATTAATATTAACATAATTATCATCTTTGTTATTTTCTTTCTTTGCTTTGTCACTTACCAGTTTTGACATTAGGATTTTATTTGACTTATAAAAAAAGTATAGTAAAGTACTTTCTTAATTTTTGGAGTAATTTCTATAGTAAAGGTACCACATATTCTTTAAAAGCTTGAGAGAATTCTATAAATCTATCTACACCAATATGCTTTCCCCACCTTTTGATAGTTAAATTTCCTTTTTCTGAGATGGGACCATTTAAGTTTTTTATTTGATGTTCTTTTAATTTGAATATTACAATTTTTTGGAGATAATCCTGTTTTGTTGGCAAATAACTACAGATAGTATGTCTTGATAGTTCTTTTTATTCCCTACTATTATTTATCCCTTCTTCATATTTCATTTGGAGAATTTCCTTTTTCTTCCTCTTCTTTTTTATCAGGCTGGTTCTCAGTTTTATCAGTTTTTCAAAGAGTCAACCTTTAGTTTGTTTATCAGTTTCATTGACTATTTTATTCTGCTCTAATTTTCAATTGGGGTTTATTTGTTTTCTTTGTAACTTTAAAAAAAATCTATATTCAGTTCATTAATTTTTTTCTATTTTGCTAATGTATGTTCTTTGTTGTTGTCATTTTTCAGTCATGTCCAACTTTCCATGATCCTATTTGAGATTTTCTTGGCAGAAATACTAGAATGATTTGTATTTCCCTCTCCAACTCATTTCACAGATGAAGAAACTGAAGCAAATAAGGTAGAGTCACACAGCCCAGTGTCTGAGACCATATTTGAACTCAGAAAGGTGAGCCTTCCTGACTCTAAGCCTAGGACTCTATCCACTGTACTATCTAGCTGCTCCATGTATGTTCTCAGGGGTATAATTTTTCCTCTGAAAACTGCTTTGTCTCATTATCACTATCTCTCACACTGTTTTTCCTTGTTTCCATTATTTGTTCTTTGATCCACTCATTGTTTAGTATTTCATAATTGTCTCCATTAAGTTCTATGCTTTTGATTATTCTACATTTACTGGTTAGTTTATAATGTGTTGATCTATAAAATGGGGTTTAGTGTCTGCTTTTTTTTACATTTATTAATTTTGCCAATTTCCCAAGGTCACTTTGAACTTTAATATAGTCTTTCAGAGGGTTGGTGTTATCAGTAAGCATAGCAGTTAGTTTTCTGTTCCTTTATCCAGGTCACTGATTAAGCAACATTAAAGAACAGAATGAGGATTATATCCTTTGGAATATCATTCTGTTCCTTCAGGTTGTCCATGGGTGATCAGAGGAAAATTAACCTTGGAACCATAGCCAAAAATCTGCATTTTGTATGCATTCTTTGAGATGTGGGAAAGGAGACAAGAGGGGCCTGGATTTTTAGATACTCAGCCTCATGGTCTAGCATCCTGTGAATCTGAGTAACCTAGTGGATAAAGCAAGATCGAGTTAGCATCATAATATTCCTCTTAGGGTTCCTCATCCGCATTGTGGAAGGTATGGAGGAGGAACTCTACTACAATTGTAGAGAATGCCTCCTCTATGTCCAAAGTGCATATCCCTCTCACTTTAATGTGCCTCATATTTGCCTAATTGTGATGAATAATTTACAAATATTATGCCATTTGATCCTCATAGCAACTCTGCAATTGCATAAACTCAAAATGTCTCAGAGTTGGGAAGAATTTTGGAGATTATTTATGAAAATAAATGTTTTATTGAAGCTTTTAAATACATTTGTGTGTGTGTGTATGTGTGTGTGTGTGTGTGTGTGTGTGTGAATTTTCAATGTGCCCCCTGCCATGAAACCCTCCCTCATAACAAGGAAGTATGATTAAGGAAAACAAAACAACACATTGTTAGGTCTGAAAACTCATGCCTCTCTCTACCAGACTACCATGTTCTCTACTATAACTCTTCAGCCAAAAATGGGTAAATCCATTCCACCATTATTTTAGATGTCATTTTACCTAGCTTTCTATTTGATATATGAATCTCTTCTAAAACTGCCTTCGTGAGTAGATTCCAACCTCTATACAACTTTTAAGGATAGATAAACATATCACTTCAAAAGGCAATTTATTCCATTTTCCCAGAATTCATATTCCCTCTTCTGTACAGGCTTTTAAATTTTTTTAATGAGAAAAAGAGATCATTGAACATTTGAATCGGTCTCATTAGAGAGCCCTCCATTTTCTTCTTTAACAAGATTCATATATTTCATATGCAGATTGAATTTCATTCTATCCCAGTGGGGCTAATAGTTTCTTGTAGGTCATAAGAGCTCATTAAGATCTACATCTTTACATTTAATGGTTCTGATAAAGACCTCATTTCTAAAATATATAGAGAATTGTTTCATATATATATGTGTGTGTATATATATATATATATATAAATGAGAATTCAAGCCACTCTTCAATAGGTAAGTGGTCAAGGGATATGAACAGACAATTTTCAGATGATGAAATTAAAACCATCTCTAGTCATATGAAAAGTTGCTCCAAATCACTATTGATCAGAGAAATGCAAATTAAGACAACTCTGAGGTACCACTACACACCTGTCAGATTGGCTAAAATGACTGTTGGAGGGGATGTGGGAAAACTGGGACACTAATACATTGTTGGTGGAACTGTGAATGGATCCAACCATTCTGGAGAGCAATTTGGAGCTATGCTCAAAAAGTTATCAAACTGTGCATACCTTTTGACCCAGCAGTGTTTCTACTGGGCCTATATCCCAAAGAGATCTTAGAGGAGGGAAAGGGACCTACATGTGCAAGAATGTTTGTGGCAGCCCTTTTTGTAGTGGCTAGAAACTGGAAACTGAAGTGATGCCCATCAATTGGAGAGTGGCTGAATAAATTATGGTATATGAATGTTATGGAATATTATTGCTCTGTAAGAAACTACCAGCAGGATGATTTCAGAGAGGCCTAGAGAGACTTGCATGAACTGATGCTGAGTGAAACGAGCAGAACCAGGAGATCATCATACACAGCAACAACAGTATTACATGATGATCAATTCTGATGGACATGGCTCTCTGTAACAAAGAATTGTCTCAAACCAGTTCCAATTGTTCACTGAAGAAAACCATATACACCCAGAGAGAGGGATATGAAATATGGACCACAACGTAACATTTTCATGATCTCTATTGATATTTGCTTGCTTTGTGTTGCCTTTCTCTGATTTTCTTTTTTTTTTCTTGTAGCTAGGATTTTTCTTGCATAACTTGTCAAGTATTTCAACATTATTAACATGTAGTGGACTTCCTGCCATCTAGGGGAGGGGAGGGGACTGGGGGTAAAATTTGTAATGGAAAGCTTTGTAAAGGTCAATGCTGGGGAACTACCCATGCATATGTTATACAAATAAAAAGCTTTAAAAAATGTAATTAGAAAATATTTAACACAATAAATAAAAATATAACAAAAAAAAGATCTACTCTTCCAACATCTAGGCCACAAGTCAGTTAGCTGACTTCCCCTGTTATTTTAAAAGCTTTTAAGATTAAAGTGGCAACTTTCTTCAAAAGCACCCATCATTTTTGTTACTACTTCAAAACCATCAGTTCATTCCTCTCCTTTGCTAAGAATTACATTGTGATGGTACTCCTCTTTTTCATCTCTGCTTTTTGAAAAAAAAATTAAGATTAAACCAAGAGAAGAATTTATCATTTGTTCCTTTCTTATTAGCTGAAATAGCTCTCTTAGATGTAAAAACATCTATATGTTGTCACCTATTACTAATATGTAATTTCTCCATGGCAGATATGAGCAATCCAAATTAGTCAGTCACTGATCTCGTTTACTCCTACAATACTATGGCTTCTGTTTCTCCTTCTAATAATAATCTAAATGTTCTTCACCATGCCTCCTTCCTCCTAAAAAATACTAAAAGAAAAAGTATTTAGTATTTAATTACAAAAGTAAGGGGTCACATATTTTTAAGTGCCTCCTATGTGCCAGGCACTGTGCTAAGCACTTCATAAATATTATTTGATCCTTCCAACATCTGGAAGAATGGAGAAGGGAATAAGCATTTATATAAACACTTACTATATGCCAGGCATTGTGATAAATTATTTATAAACATTATGTCATTTGATCCTCACAGCAACCCTGCAAGATAGATACTGTTACATTCCCATTTTACAGCTGAGGAAACTGAGGCAAACAGTTCAATGACTTGCCCAGATTTACATACCTATTATCTAAAGTCAATATTGAACTCAGATCTTTCTGATACTAGGTACAGCATTCTATCCACTGCACCATGTAATAGCGTCATATATCTAACAGAGATATAACATATTTATGAAGTCCCCTATTACTATAATTCCCCTGCCATTTGGTTTATTCTGTTTCCTAAACCCATCATCCACATTTCTGGGACTTGGCATTCTTTGCATTGATTTTTTCACTGCTTTGATCCTCACAAGTATATCTTCTTAGTATACAATACTGTTCCAATGTTCCTTTAATCTAATATTTTCCTTTTAAATAATCTATACCCTTCCATCTCCATCTTCCAGTCATGAATAACATCTCACCAAGTATCAAGTATAACTATCAGGCTGGTTTACCTCCTTATATATACTTTGCTAGTTATCCTTACTCAGCACATTTGCATACATCAAAGATTATGATGGTTACAATATCCTTTTCTTGAATACTGTGTCTTAAGATTCATTATTCTCCACTGATAGACTTATTTATACATATATATATATACATATGTGTGTGTGTTTTCTCTCTTCCCCTCTGTTTTGAATTTGAAGTTTTCATCATCAGATTTTCAATCTAGGAAAATTTTAGATATTTTAACACCTTTGTTAGTTGTTCTTCATCCTTGACTAAATGCCCATTTTCCCTGTATCCTAATCTATCCTTTTGCTGATCCAAAAATCACAATCTTTCCCCCTCTTATCACTTTCCAAATCTACCTTTCTCTCCTCAACCACACTTTCAATCTATATACCCATGGTCTGGATCCTTGCCTAAAACTTCTTAACTCCATCATGTGTTTTCTAGACCTTTCTGAAAGATCTTTTTTTTTGCTTGTATAAATTACTAGGAATGATCAATGGCCATCAGATTCAGTACATCTTAATTGAGTCTCCATTTCATCCCAGATATATTAGCAAGAAAGACAAATGTTCACTGTTATTCATGCCAGGTCAATATATAGTTACCTCAGTAATGCCCTAGCAAGGAACTGACATCCACTATATCCTGTCTTTCTTTCTTCTAACCAGTACTGGATGGCTCTCTTCTGTAGAAGAACCTGGATGTCATCTCTTTTTGTGGAACAGAAGAAGCTACTTTCTCTTCAGAGGATCTAGCCTCCTTTCTCTGAGAAGAACTTGTTCTATATATTTTGTAGTAGGAGCTGTCCTATTTTATGTAGACTGAATGAGGAGGTTCTCCTTAGAATCTGATTATTCCATACAAAATAGGACTTGAATTATTGATTTTACTTTTTTTGTCCCCGGAGGCTTAAAAGGCTCAGTGTAAGGGAAATTGGTACTCCAGGAAAAACAATTCCCTTTTTTCTATAGGAATGCCTTCCGTCCATGTATTGCCAGTTGTCTTGGTTCATGCTGAAACAAAGAGAAATAGTTTTTTTTTTTAATTTAATCAGGAATTGTATCTATTGGAATCTCATTTTAATATTCTTCCTCTTCCTTTCCTTTATTCACCTTCATGAAGAAAGCATTAAAAATAAAATCCCTATAAATGTATAAACAAGTAAAATAAATTTCTGCATTGGCTATGTCCATATATATATATATACATGTGCATATGAGTATACATATATACACACATAGATACATGCATACAAATATTTATATTTAAACATATATGTGTGTGTGCCTCGATCTGCACTCTGAATCCATTACCATTCTATCTAGATGACATGCTTTATTGTGAGTCCTTTTTTGCTTGTCTTTACAAGAGAAACTTGTAAATAAGTTTCTCTCCTGGTTCTATTCACTACATTTTACACCAGTTCATGCAACTCTAACTAAATTTTTGTGCAATTACTACCTTCATCATTTTTTTTGCTGAAGCTATTGGGGTTAAGTGACTTGCCCAGGGTCACACAGTAGGAAGTATTAAATGTCTGAGGCCAGACTTGAACCCAGGTCCTCCTGATTTCAGGGCTGGTGCTCTATGCACTGCACCACCTAGCTGCCCCATACCTTCATCATTTCTTACAGCACAAAAATATTTCATCACTTTTGTATACTGTGACTTATGCAGTCCTCCTCCCATTGAGGGGCACATCCTCAGTTTCCAATTTTGTCTTGCTATCACAAAAAGAATTGCCATAAATAATTTTTGTACATGAGTACTTTTCCTCTTTCTTTAATCTCATTGGGTTGGTGGTATTGCTAGGTCAAATTATGAATAGTTTAATTATTTTGTCTGTAGTGGACATAGAATTAGAAATTCAAATCTTGACTCATATGTTTACCAACAATGTGACCTAGGGAAAATGACTTAGATTCAGTCTTCTTATACCCTATGAATAATGCCAACAAAGCTGTTATGCATATATTTTATTAAAACATAGTTTTGCTTCTGCTCTTATTCCATGTGGTTGCCAAATCCCTGAAAGAAAAATAATTATTTTTCATCTCCTTGGAAACCCCCTAGAGTATTTAGTAGACACTTTATAAATGATGGTTTAATTCATTGAAATATTCTCGTTTCTACAGTACTACAACTCATACTTTTTCTTCTTTTCTTTATTCCTTTCATTTTCAGATTTCCTTAAGGTGGAGGTTGCCATATCTTTTCTTGTGAACTCTGTGTCAGGTGAGTTAGGCATTTTTTTTTTAATGTAGAAATAGTTCCCTAATCAACTTGCAGTTGCAGAAGAACAGTTCTCTAATCAAACTGTGAGACTTTGTTCAAAGGTATATTCTATTTGTGGGCTCCTTTCCACACAGGTGTGCCAACTAGTGCCTTTCTGAGAAAACATAAAACTTCTGTTTGGTTCATATCTAATAGGACTCACTCCAAGATGATTGGCTAGCTCAGAGGGATTGGATTTTTATCAAAGAAGTTTTTCATACTATGTTCTAAAGAAATAAGCCAATAGATTCAACAGACTTGCATTCTGAAGAGGGGAGAGGAGGAATTTATACAATCACACAATTTTCTCTCCCCTGATACTACAAATGGTGGCTTTGGGTTAAAGACATAGAAGTTTTATATGCTTACCTGTGATCTGAGATGTAGAATTTCCAAACTCAAAAGATGATAGTAGTTGGGACATAAAGAGATTTACTGTAAAAGAAACATTTTGCTAAAACACACACATACACACATATCATAGACAACAATGTAATATCAAAATTTTTATAGTAAGTATCTCTGATAAAGGTCTCATTTCTGAAATATATAGGGAGTTGAGTCAGATTCATAAAAATATAGTCATTACCCAATTTACTTCACTCTGCATCTGTTTATGTAAGTTTTTCCAAGTTATGCTGAAATCATCTTGTTCTTCATTTCTGATAGCACAATAGTATACATTACATCCACAACTTGTTTAACCATTCCCCAATTAATAGACATCCCCTCAATTTCCAATTCTTTGCCACCAGAAAAAGAACTTCTCTCAATATTTTTATACAAATGGGTAATTTTTCCCTTTTTAAAAAAAACACTTTTTTGAAATATAGACCTAAGTTATGTTATTGCTGGATCAAAAGCTCATGAAAAGTTTTATGGTCCTTTTGGCCTAGTTCCAAATTACTCTCCAGAATGAATGGATTATTTGACAATTCCTCCAACAATGCATTAGTGTCCCAATTTTCTCACATCTTCTTCATTCCATCTTCCTATTTCATTTTCCTTTTATGTCATATTAGCCAATTTATTATTTGAGGTGGTTTCCTCAGAGTTGTTTTAATTTTCAATTCTCTAATAAATAATTACCTAGAGTATTTTATGTGATTATAAATAGCTTAGATTTCATTGAAAACTGCCTGTTCATATCCCTTGACCATTCATTACTTGAGTAATGACTTGCACTGTTATAAATTTGACTCAGTTCTCTATATTTTTTAATAAATGAAGCTTTTATCAAAGATACTTGCTATAAAAAAAATTCCTAACTTTCTGCTGGAAAGATCTTGGTTGCATTGATTTTATTTGTGCAGAATGTTTTTAACTTAATATAATCAAAATTACCCATTTTACATCTTGTAATGCTCTCTATTTCTTGTTTGGTCATAAATTCTTCCTTTCTTCATATATCTGACAGGTAAATAATTCCATACTATCTTAACTTGCTAGCTCTATAAAACAATTATTTGGTAGTTTAATAATTATGTCATTGAATAAGTAAATTAATTTAGGTAGAATTGGAATTTTTATTATATGGGCTCAGTCTACCAATGAGAAACTGATATTTTCCCAAATGTTTACATAATGCTTTTATTTGTGTGAAAAGTGTTTTATAATTGTGTTCACATAGTTTCTGGGTTTGTCCTGGGAGATAGACTCATAAGTGTTTTATATTGTCTCCAGTAGTTTTAAATGGAATTTCTCTTTCTATCTCTTGCTATTGGGCTTGATTGGTAATATATAGAAATGTTGATCATTTATCTGGGTTTATTTTATATTCTGCAAAATTGCTAAAGTTGTTATTTCAAGTAGTTTTTAGTTGATTTTCTAGGTTTCTCTAAGTGTAACAGCATGTCATCTGCAAATAGTGATGGTTTTGTTTTCTCATTTCCCAATCTAATTCCTTCAGTTTCTTTTTTTTTTCTGCTCCTACTGCTAACATTTCTAGTACAATATTGAATAATAGCAGGGACATCCTTGCTTTACTCTGATCTTATTAGAAAGGCTTCTAGCTTATCCCCATTATAAATTATGCTTACTGGTGGTTTGAGATAAATATTACTTGTCATTTTCATTTATTATGATTATTAATTTTATTTATTTATTATTATTATTTATTCCTATGTTCTCCAGTATTTATAATAGGAATGGCTATTGTATTTTGCCAAAAGCTTTTTCTGTATCTATTGGAATAGCTGTATGATTTATGATCTTTTGTTATTAATATGGTCAATTATTCTGAAAGATTTCTTAATATTTAAACAACCCTGAATTTCCAATATAAATTCTACCTGGTCATAGTGTATGATTCTGATGATTTATTGCTGTAATCTCCTTGCTATTGTTCTGTTTATTTTTTTTTTGCATTAAATTTCATAAAAGAAATTGACCTATTTTCTTTCTCTGTTTTAGCTCATTTTGGATTAGGTATCAGTGCCATATTTATATTATATGAGGAATTTCATAGGACCCTTTCTTTGCTTATTTTGGGGGAGAAGGGGTTAAGTGACTTGGCCAGGTTCACACAGCTAGGAAGTATTAAGAGTCTGAGGCCAGATTTGAACTCAGGTCCTCCTGACTCCAGGGCGGGTGCTCTTTCCATTATACCATCTAGCTGCCCCTTCTTTGCTTATTTTTACAAATACTTTATATAATATTAGAATTAGCTAATGTTTGGTAAAATTCACTTGTGAATCTATGTGACTCTGGGAATTTTTTTCTTAGGGAGTTACTCTTTGGTAAAGTTGGGGATTGTTTCATCCATTCTGAAGGACAATTTGAGAATATAACCAAAGGCTATATAAACCTAGCAAAATCACTATTAAAGGAAAAAGTGCCTCCATGTACAAAAATATGTATACAATCTATTTTCTGGTAGCAATGAATTGAAATTGAGGAAATAGTCATCAAATGGGGCATGGCTAAACAAATTGTGTGAAATGAGTGTGATAGAGTACTATTGTCTATAAGAAATGATGAGGGGGCGTTATTTAAGGAAACAAAACAATGTGGTAAAATCTATATGAATTGATGCAAAGTGAAGTGAGAAGAATTAGGAAATTATTGTGCACAGTAAAAGCAATGTTGATCAACTATGAAAGACTTGTCTATATGATTATTACAGTGATCCAAATGAATTTCAAAGGATTCATGATGATAAAACATTACTCGCCTCCAGAGAGAGAACTGATGAATTCTGAATGCCAATTGAAGTATAATTTCTCACTTTATTTTTATTTCTTCTTCTTTGTAATATGAAAACATGTTTTGCATGATTTCACATGTATAATTTATCATTGTACTTGCCTTTTTAGTGAGTAGAATAGTGGTGGGCAGGAGGGAGAGAATTTGGAACTCAAGTTACAAAGAAAAAATGTTAAGGAAAAAAATTTTTAAAAGACTAGGAGACAGGATTATGGTGAAGATATTATTTATATTAATGTTAATGATGGCATGTGGTCCTTCTTGGCTGGTATTTCAAATTGATGCTGCTGCTTTTTTATCAAATGCATTATGTATTTCTAATCTTGCACTTTTATGATATTTTATCAGTTTTTATAATAAGATAGCATTCATAGAATTAGCCAGTTATGCATAGAGTTCCCTACCATATGCAATTTTGTTTTTCTTTCACTATATCTATGTTATCTTCAGTTCCTTTTGATCTTAGACTTCCCAAGTTTTCTTTGTCAATGTTCAAAAATGTTCCATTTTTTTCCTATATTTCTACTAATTACCTTAATCTTGAAAGACCATACTATAAAGGATAAAGAACTAACATTAGAATTAGGATGACATGGGTTCATGTCCCACCTCCAAGAGCTGCTGTCTTTGTGATTTAGACAAGTTGAAAAATAATAATAACTACAAATTTTAATTTACAAATATTATCTCATTTTGTGTCAATCTTCAGAGGCAGGGACTATTGTTTTACATTTTACATATTAGCAAACTGAGGCAGACTGAGATAAAATGACTTGCTCAGGATCACACATCTCATAAGTAGTTAAGGCTGTATCTGAGTCAGTAAGACCTGACTCTAGGTCCAATTCTCTCTCCACTGCACAACTAAGTTCTTAACTTCCAAATGCCAATCCATGTTAATAAGAAAACTTTCCCAACCATGAATTTCCTATACTAATTGAAATGACAGGTTTAATAGAAAAAAAACATTGGGCAGCTAGGTGGTGCAGTGGATAGAGCACCAGCCCTGAAGTCAGGAGGACCTGAGTTCAAATCTGGTCTCAGACACTTCACATTCCCTAGCTGTGTGACCCTGGGCAAGTCACTTAACCTCAATTGCCTCAGCAAAAAGCAAAAAAAAAAAAAAAACAAAAAAACAAAAACAAAAACAAAAACAAAAAATACATTAACATATTTACTTCAATATGTACATTCCAAAGATGTAAGATTAGAAAGTAGTCTTATTAACAGTAATGGTGGTGGTTGTGGTGGTTGTGGTGGTAGTAATAGTAGTAGTAGTAGTAGTAGTAGTAATAGTAGCAGTAGTAGCAGTAGTAGCAGTAGTAGTAATAGTATTTAGGAGACTTGATTTCTGAGGATAGCAAACTGTAAGTGAGAAAGATCATTCTACCAGTATGTCTGCGGCTTCTCTAAAACTTATAGCCTTGGAGAAATTCCTGAGACTACTGAACAAAGACTGGAAAAGTAGATTTGGGTCAGACTGTGAAGGGTCCTAAATGCTAGACTAATATGCAGTGGAAAGAATACTGTATTTGAAGGGAAAGAACTTGAGTTTATAAAACTTGGTCAGACATTGAAGATAACAAAGTTGTCCACAGCATCCCAGACAAGTCATAAGTTACCAGCTGTCTTGACTTTTGTCATGCCATTGGACTTCAATGACTTCAGAAAAGAGAGTAAGGCTGATGATTTTGAACAGCTCTGTCTCACTTAAAGCCAATTCATGAACATCAAGACATTACTCATGATGTCACTGGTCCTCTTCAAAAATGAAAAATGAAAAACAACAATTATGTTCAAATTCTGGCTCTGTCACTTATCCAAATGATTTGCACAAGTCATTTAATATCTCTGAGGCTCATTTCATCCTCTGTAAAATGAAGAGGCTAGACTAGGTGACCTCTCACAATCCTTTTGAACACTAAATATATGATTACATGTAAGCTATTTATCCTATAGAGTGTTAAAAGCCCACAAATGGTTTTTTTTTGGTTGGTTGGTTGCAAGAGAATGGCATGGTCAGACTTGTGCAAAAAAAAAGAGTCAAAGATGTCTCTGAAGTTTCAAGTTTGGCTGACTAGAAAGATAATCGTGCCAACAATAGAAATATGGAAGTGGGAATTGGGTAGGGAGAAGGGACACAGTGGCCAAGGTTAAAGGAGCAGTTGATAACTTCCTTTTGGGACATATTGAGCTGGATATCTTGGTAGTGGGGATCCAGGAAATGTATAGCAGACAGTTGAAAGAAAGAAGGCCAGAATTCGAGAGATCAGGACTGGATACATAGAGTCATCTGTATAGAGATGATGTGGAAGTCATGAAAAAGGATGAAATCATTGTGAAAAAGAGTATAAAGAGAGAGAAAAGCACAGAACTTTGCCAAGAAGGACACCCATTCTTGGGAAGTATAAGAAGGATGATGACTCAGTGAAGGGGACTGAGGAGTGGTTAGACAAGTAAAAGAAGCTAGTAGGAGATTTACATCACAGATATTAAGAAAGGAATATGCAAAAGAAAGTGATAGTCAACAGTGTCAAAAGAAGCAGAAAAGTCAAGGAGGAAAGGAAAGGACTGAGGAAAGGTCAGTGAATACAATAATTAAGAGTATGTGTCATTCTTCTCTTTGGAGTAATCATCTAAAATGTTTCCCCCCCAAAAAAAATTGGGATAGCTAGATAGCCTGGAGTCAGGAAGACTTGAGTTCAAATTTGACTTTAGTAAATTTACTAGCCATGTGACCCTGAGCAAATCACTTAAGATTTGCCTTAATTCATTGGAGAAGAGAATAACAAACCACTTCAGTATATTTGACAAGAAAATGCAATGGACAATATAATCCACAGGATTATGAAGAATCAGACATAAATCATGAATGAACAATAAGAAAAATACAAATTTATATTATCCCAAAGTATGTCAAGAAATTGTTGGTATCTCTGCAAGTATTCTTATCATCAGTGCTTATTATAACCCATCTCATGCCTTTAAACCTGTGTGAATTCTGAACATTTTCTCCCATAGAGAAGAGACATCTAGGTGGTGTACTACGTAGAGCACTGGATCTTGAGTCAGGAGCATTTGAGTTCAAATCCTCTCACAAATACTTAATAGTCATGCGATTTTTCTAAAAGTCACTTAACTTCTGTATGCTTCAGTTTCCTCAACTCTAAAATGGGAATAAAGTTAGTACCTACCTCCAAAAATTGTTGTGAGGTTTAGGTAAGATAATAATTTATAACATATTAGGCACTAAATAAATGCTTGTTTTCTTTCTATAGAACTTTTAGAGAGCATCTGATACTCTCCAATATTAGAGATTTTCCTCCAGGTCTTTTATATAGTTTAGGTCTTAGTAGAGCACTTAGGCTGTATATCAGTTATCCCCAACTCTTGCTATATGATTGGTTTGGCTTCTTTTGTAATCATCCATTTCTCCTCTCAACATCTCCAGATGTCCAGTGTCTACTCAAAAGATCAATTTCACTCTCTTTCCATCAAAAAATTAGATTCCATCCCAGAGTTTTCCTCAGTTTAGACAAGCTAATTTCAGCCTTATCTTACTTAGTTCCAAGCCTCCATAGGACTCTTTGGAAATCTTCAGCGAAGTTACCACATATATCCCTCACTTTCCCTACTTTCTTTCTATCTTCCCTTTCCCAATAGAATGTAAGCTCCTCAAGGGCAGGGACTGTTTAGCCTATACTTATTGTATCCCCAGTGCTTAATGCACATAGTAAATATATAATAAATGCTCTATATTGATAATATTCTTTACACTATTTCCTTATGTGAATATTTTGTTGGACAAAAGTTGCAGACTACATGTACCTATCACAAACTTCCCATTACTAAAGAGTCACATGCATTTGCAATCTTCAAAAAAAACCTGATTCCTTCTCCACTTAAAATTTCCTATATAGCAACAACTTTGCATGTTTATAAATGATAGTTTGAATAAATTTAGCTAATCTAAGAGGAGATTGATAAAGGGAGAGGCTAAGATTGAAAGATGAGAAAAGGGCAGAGAAGAAATCTCTGTCATGCCATAGTGGTACAGGAGGGAAAGGGAGATGAAGCTAACTTTAAAAAGAATACTTACATAGGAAGGACCTCATGGTAAACCCAAGCCTTTTATTATTTATACTTTAGCAAATAACTGAGATTTTACTATCAATATACAGTACTTCATATTATTGCTGTTGACCCAGTGATCAAACAAAATATCTGGTTTTAAGCTATTTCCAATACACACACCCATTCACACCATACAATTTATTACATTTGATTGGTAAGAAATTATAGAGTTCAGAAATCCTTAATTTGGGGTAAGTCGGTGATGACTATAGATTCCTCCTCAGGATAATGTTTTTAAGTAGGAAAACAAAGGAACCCAATTATATTGACCTGAAGATATAATTTTTTCCCATCTAAATTTATGGACCCCTTAAGAGTCCACTGATCCCAGATTAGGAATTCCTGGTTTCTAGTTCAATTCCCCCATTTTACTGAAGAGGAATTGTATTAAGTAGGTCATAAATCTTAATGACAGAACTCAGAGCTTAAGAGAGTTTAAGGATCATCTTCTCTAGCCCATACCTGAACAAGAATCCTTTCTACAACATATTCAATGTATGGTCATCTATTCTTTGCTTAAAGACCTTTCTCAAGGGAGAACCCACTACTTTCTGAGATAACCAACCTTACAACTGGATGGGTCTGATTGATAGAAAATTTTTCTCTTACATAAGATAGAAACCTTCATAATTTCAACTAATTCTATACTCTGGCTCCAGTCAGAGCAAGAATAATCCCTAATTTACATCATAATCTTCAAATAACTGAAACTAAGTATCATTTGCTCTCCTCTACCTGTCCAAATTATCTCTTCTTTAGGATAACTTCCTTTATGTCCTTCAATTCATCCTCACACAGGATGGTTTTGTCCTTTTACTAGCCTGGCCACAACAGCAGAATAAACCTGACCAACCTTACATTCTCTGTGTTGCTCATCCTAAGCACCAGATCTTTTCCCCAGAATAGATTAAAAAGAAGCACCCTTTTGTGCTTTTGGCATTTCTTGCCAGCCTCAACTAATAACTAATAACATTCAGAACTGAATACAGTATTTTGAATTTTGGTCCAGCCAGCATAGAATATATCACAAACATCACTTCTTGACTGCGGATACAAAGTCTTATTAAAATTCAGTGTAAGACTGCATTGTGAAACCATACTTTCATTCATTCTCTGTGACCTTCCCTTGAATTTCATTGTCTATACATTTGCTTTCAAGCATATGAGCTGGAGAAGGAAATGGCAAACCCCAAAAGGCTCTCCCTCCTCACCTCCACTTTTTGTTTCCTTGTCTTCCCTCAAGATTCATCTCAAATCCCACCTTCTACAGATATCTTCCCTCATCCTATCAGCTCCTAATGCCTTTCATTCACATTAGACTCATTAAACTCTTCCTATTTTCTTCTTCATTGGAATTACATTTGTTTGAGCCTTCAGAATTTCATTCTTGAGAGCTTCCCTTCTTTACCAAGCTGACTATTTCTATAGAATGTTCATCTATGGGATATTATCTATCTTTTTTTCTGATCTCTTTGAATTTTCTATCTCAAAATCAAGGGTTAGAGTATGTCCAAGTTTTCTTTCCTTTTCTCTCTTAAATTATATAGCAGATTCATCACTTTTGGCCAAAATTCCATCATCTATAGGTACCAATTCTCATAAGTTGATTGGAATCAAGTATAGAACAGATTTTGCCCAAATGATTTCCTCCATCTTTTGAAGGATAAATTATCATTAAGACACATCAAGGAATTTTAGATGTTCTGTTTTGTTTGTTTGTCACAGAGAGAGAATAGAAAAGAAGGAAGGAGAGGAGAAGAAAGGAGAAATGGGAGTGGACAGAAATAGAGAGGAGAGGAAAGAAAAGGAAGTAGGGGAACTAAGGGGAGAGGAGAAAAGAGGAAAAAAGCAGGGAAGGGAGAGAAAGGGAAGGAGAGACAGAAAGTATGTGTATGTGTGTCTGAGACAGACAGACAAACAGAGACAGAGAGAGTGCAAGAGACAGAGCAAGAAAGAGAGTGAAGAGAGAAAGCTCTGGCACATACCCCTTTAATTGAAGACCCATTTATGTTTTTAGGTCTGATTTATTTATTTAGGTCTGACCGGTTTATTGAATTCATTGGCTATTTCATCCTTCTATCCAGGTGTTCCATAGTACACTTCAATGATAATATAATTTTGTTTCTTTTTATTTTGATCTTCACTTAAATGTTCTCTCCTATCTTAGATTTCTTCAGGTGAGTATATAATCTCAGTAAATCCTGCTAATCTGCTACACACCTCCTACCTCAACCCCACTTTACCAATTCTTTTGATTAAGGTATAAACATCTACAGCCAATTTTCAATAATGGTTCTTATTCCATTAAGCCTAATTAACACAAAAGACTCACAATTTCAGGAACATCCTAGTCATTCTCTATTTCCCTTTTCCAACCATCTACTTGTTGGCTGCTTGCTACCATATATGGATTCTTCTTTTTTCTCTTCTTTTCCAGTTCTGAAACTAGATCAAATAAACTGCTATTGCTCCTAGAAAGAGGTAGGGGTGGGATATTATTCTTCACCCCAACACTCACCATCCTGTAACTTTTCAGGTCAAAATTTCCTTCTCTTAGTAACACTTCTCAATGTGTGTTGGATACTCCCATTAGAAGGTATAGCTTTACAAAATGACAAATATGGAAATGTATTTAAAAGAATTGCCCATATTTAACCTGCATCAGATTATTTGCTGTCTTGGAGTGGGGGGAGGTAAAGAGGGAAGGAGAAATATTTGGAACACAAAGGCTTAAAAAATGCATGTTAAAAACTATCTTTACATGTATTTGGAAAAATAAAGTACTATTGAAAATTTAAAGAAAAAGAAGGGATCACTTTGCTTTTTATTTGAATGCCAAACATTTAGAGCAATGCTTGGCACATAGTGAATACTTAAAAAGTGCTTTTGCATTCACATTTCATCCATTTATACTTAACTCCTTAAATTAAAACCTTTAGATCACCTTGTTTATATTTGACATATTATGTAGAGTCAATTATTCTAACAGTTCTAATTTCTGATTCCTGTTTTGATTTTTGTCACCTGTGTTCTAGTCATCCCTATTTCTGCTCTTCTTATATTATAGCCATTGTCTGTGGCTTCTAGTTTAGCAGATATACATAAACAATATTCACTCTCCTTTTTCATTTTAAAATCTATTTAATTCAACAAAGATATATTCTTAGTATAAAGCCTCTTTAATTAGCTGTAAGACTCAAGAAAAATACATTTTCACTAGATCTATATTCTACCTCTTTTTAAAGATGGCCATAATTTCTTTATTTTTAACTGGGATCCAAAAATCTAGATCACATTCTCAAAAACTATCTTCTTAATGAACTGTTTATTTTTCAAATAAACCACACCCTTCTCTAGGCCTGGCCTTGAATTGACATAAGTGATGAAATTACCACCTGTTCCCTTCAAGTCTTCAATTTCTTGCCCAAGCCATCTTTCAATCCTTAGCAATGCTTTTTAGATTCTTTCTGGCAGTATCATTTGTACCCACATGTATCATCAGAAATGGATCATAGCCATCAGATTTGACAGATTTTGGGATGTTTGCCATCACATTCCTATGTTCCCTGGGATGATAACTGACCTCTATCCTATTAATGTCAAGTCAATAAATAACTATTTCAGTCTTTCTCTAACAAGTTGTCACCATCATTACTCATTTCTTCTAGTCTCTTATTTGGTAGAAACTATGAAATTATATCATCCTTTTTTAACTCTTCAGTATAACAACAATAGTAATAACAAGTATTGGTATGCATTGATGGGGGGGGGGAGTTGCCTTATACTGATGGGATCACAGATCCAATCAATTGGCAACAACCAACACAATAATGGGAGAAATTACAACTATATAGGAACAGGAAGAAGTATTATATCATTATTGTCATGTTCTCAGCTAATGAAGTTGTCCCAAAGGTGCTTTCTTTTTAAAAAATATATATTTTTTCATTTCATTAAATTTCATGAATTACTTTTTTTCCCAAAGTATATTAGTAAATTCTTTTTTAATAATATTTCATTTTCCTTAGTTACATGTAAAAATAATTTTTAACATTTGGTTTTTGTTTTAAATTCCAAATCCTATCCTTCTCTCCTCTCAACCCCTTCCTGAAATGCTGAGCAATGTGACACAGGTTACATATATACAAATGATAAATTAAATATATTAATATTTACAAATATTTAAAATATTTAGAATAACAGAAAAGGAAATAGAGAATTTTTCATAAAAATAAATTGAACCAGTCATAAAGAAATGATCAAAGAAAAAAATATCAGGAGCAAATGTGTTTACAAGAAAATTCTATCAAATATCCAAAGAACAATGAATTCAAATATTACATAAATTGATTTTAGAAATAGGGAAAGAAGGGATATGACCAAACTGCTTCCTTGAGACAATTTTGTCCTGACATCTAAATCAGGGAGAGAAAAAGCAGAAAAAAAACTATTGACCAATATTCATATATAATATTTAATGAAATGTTAGCAAAGAATCTATAACAATATATTAAAATATTATACACTGTGACCTGAAGTGTAGGGATGTTGAATATCAGGAAAACTGCAAGAATAATAGATTTTATCAATTTGATAAAGCAACAAATATAATTATTGTACCAACAGAAACAGAAAAAATTTTGACAAAATTTATCATCATTTTATATTAAAAAAATAAATTTCAAAAAAGCAGAAGAATAAGTTGACTTCTTTAAAATGGCAAATGGTATATTTAAAACCAATACATATAATTATATATAAGAGAAAAATGCTAAAAGATCAGGAGCAAAGCAAGAATATGTTACCAAAATTTTTATTTAATATAGTTATACAAATGCTGCTAAAATAATAAGATGAAAAAGAAATTTAATAAGTAGATATAAACAAAGCAATAACAAAATTATTGGTTTCATCAAATACAATAGCTTATTGAGAGATCACTAAAAATTTAACTAAAAGTAATGGAAATAAAAAACATACAAGGTAAGATAGCAGGATATAAAATAAATCTATAAAAAGTATCAGCCTTTCTATATATTAGTAATAAAAATTCTCAGGAGGAAATAGATAAATTCAAAAGTAAATACAGAATATATAAAATATACAGAAATTAAAGGGCAAGAAGTGAGGTATAAAATTATATATTTTTTAAAATTATGGGTACTTGCTACACTAACAGGCATGACGAAGAAAAAAGATAAAGATATGGAACAATTTGTAGTCCTCATCCCCTTCCCAATTGCAATTGGCAATAGCTTCTAAGCATATCCTTTCATACTATTAAAGACTACATCTGGCTAATCTAATATAAATTTTTGCAAACAGCCGTGGTCAATCATGTCCAGTGCATTTCCTTTTGTCCCTTTGTTTATGGTATGAAAACACAGGGCAGCTCTGGTAGCAACACAGGAAAAAGGGAGGGAGAAAAGGGAGGGAGGGAGGGAAGGGAGAAAGAAATGGAAGGAGGGAGGGAAGGAAGGAAGGAAGGAAGGAAGGAAGGAAGGAAGGAAGGAAGGAAGGAGGGGAGGGAGAGAGGGAGGGAGGAGGGAAGGAAAGAAGGAAGGAAGGAAGGAAGAAAGGAAGAAGAGAGGGAGGAAGAAGATTGTACCATGTAGCTGCCATTTTTCAATGATTTCACAGAAAGTTGGTATTAGAGCTGGTCTAAAAACCCAAATGTACTGATTCCTAGTTTAGCTTTTTTTTTTTTTTTTAAATTAACCACTGGCAGCTATGTAGTACAGTTTGTAGAACACCAGGCCTAGAGTCAGGAAGCCTCATCTTCATTCATAAGTTCATATCCAGCCTCAAACCCTTCCCAGCTGTGTGACCCTCAGCAAGTCACTTAACCCTGTTTGTCTCAGTTCCTCAACTGCAAAATGAGCTGGAGAAGGAAATGACTGACCATGAAAACCCCAAAAGGCTCTCCCTCCTCACCTCTTGTTTCCTTGTCTTCCCTCAAGATTCATCTCAAATCCTACCTTCTACAGAAAATCTTCCCTCATCCTATCAGCTCCTAATGCCTTCCTCTTTGATTACCCTCTATCTACTTTGTACATATCATGTCATTTGCAGATTGTCTCTCCTAATAAAAGAGAATCCATACTTTGAATCACTGAACCACTGAGAAGAACTAAGTTTTTCATAGTTGATCAAATGATGAAAATTTTGTTAAACAAATCTTTGAAAAATCCTGTCTTTCATCCCTTGGATAGCCCCCTTCTAGCTTCATCTGTAAAAATTCTTTAGGTAACTTGCTTAATTGGATCTCTTAATAAACTTTCTTTAAACTAAAAAAAAAAAATAAAAATAAAAACATAAAAGAGAATCCAGGGACTGTTCCTGCCTTTCTTTATATCGCTAGAACTTATTATAGTGCCTGGTACATTGTAAGTACTAAATGTTTGTTGAGTGACTGACTGATCGTACAATTCTTCCCCTAGCCCAAGATCATGCCAAACTTGAGGAAAGAATTATTTCCTCGGCACTAGTGTCTCCTATTAGATCATAAACTCTTTAAGACCAAAAACTATGTCTTATTTATCTTGTGCTTCATTTAATACATAATTGGTGCAATGTTACCAAAACAATATTCTTAAAACACACATCTAACCAAGACACTCCAGTACTCAAAAATATTCAGTGGCTCCCTATTGCCTCTAAGCTAATTATCAGCCTGGAAATTTTAAAATTGTCTTGCCTAAAATCCCTCAATTGATACTGCTTTCTTCCCTTGGAATTACTTTGTTTAGCTATACAGGTATATTAAATGGTTCATCTCTCCTCTTCACCCTCAGTGAAATATCACTCTTTGAATATAGGACTGTTTTTTTTAAATTTTCACTTCATATACCTAATGCTGGCACATAATAGAGACTTAAAAATATTGTTTACTTAGTTAAATTGAATTGGATTATAGATGATCTTTCCCTTTTATATTTTAGAATGATTTCCTTTGGAGGGCAGTACTATGGTCTTGGCAGAATGGAAGGTCTTTTCCTGAAATTTAAAATATCTGTGGCTGTTATCTGGTTTCACATGGTTCTAGTTACATCCCAAAAAGGTAAGTCAATCTTTTTTTTTCTTTTCCTTTTTTTTGTATGTTCTTTTACACAAAATAGAAAGTTCAAGAAAAAAGAAAATAAAATGAATAGAATTCATTTTGGAGAACAGATTTCAAATGATTTTGAAGATTAAGTCAAATATGGTTAATGTGGAAATGTTTTGCATGAATATAAATGCACATACACACACATATATAATGAATATTTCTTGACTTCTCAGTGGAGGGGGAAGGGTAAAGAGAAAGAAAGAATTCAGAACTCAAAGTAAAAGTTTCTTAAAAAGAGGAAATTAAAGGAGGCAAAGTTTCCCTGGGAGATCAGATGTGCAAAAGTGCTGTTAAAACCATGACAGATTATGTAACTCTACATTACTGATATTATGAATTATATATTTATGTATTAAATATTTAGACAATATTTAAAATATACTTTCCTTGGCCATCAATGAGAAACCTCATTGCATACATTAGAAAACTCTTTAATCTCTCAAATAAATGAAAAATAAATGAAAAATCTAAATAAATGAAAAACTACCCAATGATGGAAAACAAAATTTCAGTACAATAGAAAATGGACAATAGCACCTTCTGAGTGACATTCTTATGGCTGCTGGGTAGCTTGCTCCCATTATCTTATTCATTTTGTATGTGATCAGCACTACATTAAGTGTTGGGAGTCAATGAAGAAAAGTAAGAAGCAAGCCCAGCCTTCAAAGGCTTTAAAATATAATAGGTAAGGTAAGATTCATGCATATGAAACACAAAACAATAAATGATTAATTTCTGAATTGTATAGGCAATAAGTGCTGTAATCAAGGGCTTATTGGTAATATGAGTTTATCTAGGAAAGCTATAGAGTACTGCTAATAGTTCATCCCAAATTTTCATAATTGTGTCTTATTGTTAGAAAGACCTAAGTACAAGTACTGAATACTTTCTCTTAGAAAGGACACCGAAACAAGTTTTGCTTTGAGCATCGACAATATGAATGGCTACAAACTCCAAGATAAATGCCATCAGTCTCATTACTCTGCTGGATGAAAAAGGCAGGCTGGTACAAAGGGTTTTAAATTGAGAACATGAATTCAAATCCTACCTCTATTATTTACTATTTGTAAGTAACAATCTTGGAAAGTTATTTTAACCTTGGAAAATTATTTCATTTCCTCTGGGCCTCCATTTCTTCCTCTGTAAAATAAAATGGCTAAACTTAATAATTTATAAGTTCTCTTCCAGATCTAAGTAAATGTTTATATTTTTATAAGATAGAACCACAGTGGTTTTACCAATAGGCTCCTTAGGTGGCACAGTAAATCAGCATGAGCCTGGAGACCTGAGTTCAAATATGGCCTCAGATACAGGACATGTGATCCTGGGTAAGTCACTTAATCTCTGCCTGCCTCAGTTTTTCTGACTGAGTAATCATTTTACCAGGGTTGTTGGATTAAATGAGATAATATTTATAAAGAGCTTAGCACAGTGCTTGGCACATTGCGATTGAGTCATTTCAGTCCCGTCTGATTCTTTGTGAGCTCATTGGTGTCTTCTTGGCAGAGATACTGGAGTGGTTGGCCATTTCCTTCTTTAGTTCATTTTACAAATGAGGAATTAGGGCAAACAGGATTAAGGGGGTCACAGCTAAGAAATGTATGAGACCAAATTTAAATTTGAACTCCTGATGATGTCTTTGGGACTCCAGGCTCATTACTCTATCCACTGTACTATCTAGCTGCCCACCCAGAACTGCATAGGTGTTAATTAAAGCTTCCTTCTTTCATTCCTTCAAAAGATTATTTATAAACTCTTTGCAGCAAAGGAAGATCTAACAATCTGACAACTTGTTGGTGAAGTATCAATGACTTGCCCTGTGGTGCTATGAGATTCAATTACCACTCTTGGACTATGTTTATGCCTTTTTTGAATTTGAAGAAGTTTCAAATAGGGATGATTCTTCTAGAGATACAACATGACATAATGGCAGAAGATGGCTATAATTGTTCTTGCGGGAGTTTTCCATTTGGAAACAATTATGGCTTTGAGCTACTTCAGTGATCCCATACCTTGTAATCTCCAAATTAATTATTATCTTTCTAAGCCAATAAAAAGGTCTTTTTCTGCTATCAGTAATTCCAGGGATACAACCCCATTTTTCTCTAGAGTATCTGCCTCTTGATCTTTAAACCAGCTCAGCCACAGTTCAGAATCTTTAAGACACTGGAATACTCCATATTTCCAAAAGAGTGTGTATCACTAGAATTTGTAGACTACTAAAAAAGAAAGTATATATGCATAATTAAGTATAAAAAATAGGATGAAATGGGGTACAAAAATTGTTCTGAGTGAACTGAGACAGAGGAAATAAATTTCACCTAGGAAGATCAGAGAAGACCTCATCTTTAATGGAAAAGATGGTGTCAGAGCTGGGCATTTCAACAGGTAAGATAAAAGAGAGAAGCAGGCTTGTGAAAACCAGCAAGATAAGATCAGGGAACCATTAGTAGGCTAGTTTGGTCAGAGTGTAGTGTGAAATCTACTATAAGAAATAAGGCTAGGGCTAGATTGTGGAGGACTTTAAATGTTAGAATAAGAAGTTCATGTTTTGCCCTAAAGGCACCAGGGAACCATTTAAGTTTTTGAGGAGGAGAGTGAAATGATTATATTATTTTATTAGTGTTGGAAAAGTTGGCTAAAATGCAAATACTTCTCCCAAGATATTCTCCAATATCCAAAATGTAGATATTCTCCAAGATACTTCTCACATCAGCTATGTGAGAGATTATGAGTTAGGGTGATAGCATTGTAAGTGAGGAGAAAGAAACTGATACCATGAATGTGGAATCAACAAGACTTGGCAAGTGATTAGATATCAATTGTTGGGAGGGAAGGGAGAGATGAAGGAATTGAATGCCTTAGAATTTAATTAGGAAAATGGTGTGTGTATGTATATATGTGTGTATGTGTATGTGTGTATTAAGGAATCGTGACTATAAACACAATGTAAAATATTAACATTGAATATCTCCCTATTTCCCTATCTCTACAAATGTTTGTTAAAATAAAAAGCCCATTGAAGACATTTCATTCTATAGAGCAAAATACTTCCTCTATCAATAGATTGCCTGCCCCACCTATTTTAAAATCATGCAATATTCCTAAAAATGACCCTCTAGAGCAACATTGAACAGGTTAGAGTGTGGGAAATATGCTTGCCAAAGGTATTTGCCACTATTCAAAACAAAATCCAATGGAAGAATCTCTATAAAAGATGATGGTTTCAAGATGTTATTGTTGGAAGGTGATGAATGTATCAAGCTCCAGCACATTGCTCAGCCACCAGTCACTAAAGAGTATAGCCTAACTATATGAGAAAAAAATAAATGGATAAAAATGTCTATTAACCAGGCTTTGACATGTAATTGGAAATATAGTTCATAAATTTGGTCTATCACTATATATGTATGTATGTATGTATGTATGTATATATATAGTGATAGATCAAATTTATATGTATGTATATATATATATATGTATATATATATATATCTTGTTAAGTCACTGCATATGAGTATTGAAATTGACATAGAAATAAAGGGTACAAGAGTGTGCTGCTTAAATTTTTAGAAACTGTTCTGTGCTTTTGACGACCTCAAATTTCAAGAGATGCTAGACAGCTATAGATCACAAAATGTCATAATCTCCAGAGAATTCAAATATCAGTTTTTTAAAAGGGAAATAAAGTTAATTAAACTGGAGCATATTACCAATGGAGAATTGCCTACCAAAAGTCATGTTAAAGATAACATCAAGGAATTGTGTGATTGGAATGAAGTGGGATAGTCCCCTAGCAAGTATTAGGGATAACACATTGGATAACCTGTGTGTTTAATTATCTGCATAATCCTAAAAGACTTAGAAGAAGGTGCCATCACATTAGGTAAAGTACATTTATGAAAAATTTACTGGGAGTTATGAGCAACAGTCATAGAAAATGAGAAGGAAGAGGTAGGCTGCAATCTGCATCATTTCTGGGAACACCTGTTTTGTTAAGATCATAGTAAATTCCTGTTACATGCAACACACTCTGCTGGACTCTGGAGATAATAAGGTAGAAAACATAAGTTTTGCTCTCAAAAAGCTTAAGTTCTTTTAGGATATAATAGATAAATAGATATGATGCAAATTGATCTAAATAAGTACATAAAGAGAAAAAGACAGGGGTAAAAGATTGAAGAGAGAAGTTTCACTTATAGTTAAGTTTAGGGAAGGCTTGATGAAACAGGTGATACCTGAACTAGGTCTTAAAGGAAGAGAATGATTTCAAGAGGCAGAGAAAAATGAAGAGCATTCTGTTCTATGAAGAATGAAGGGAGGGGTTGATATGCATAAATGCATAGTGGTAGTAGAAGCCACTAGAAGATTGGGAAATAGGTAGAAATCCATTTTGGCTAGAATTAAGAATATATGAAAGAGATTTGTAAAATATACAAGGGGAAAATTTGGAGACTGTTAATTCCTGGAGGAATTTAAATGTCAACATAAAGAACTTATATTTAATTATGAAAACTATACCCAGACCTACCCAGTAGAAAAATTATTTTTACAATTGAGTTAAAGATAAATGAATGAGAGTAACTGCCATTTATATGGCACTTTACATACATAACTTGATTTATACCTCACAATAATCCTGTGAAGTAAATACAACAGGTTACCTAAATGATTTTCCTAAAGCACAAGTCTGACTATGCTTAGTAAATTTCAATGACTCCCTACGATTTATAGGATTAAAAATTCCTTTTTTTTTAAGGTGAAAATACTATGCTTTGATCAACATTTGGTCTCCATAGTTCTCTTTATGGATGTGATTGATCCTTTCCATTACAAGCCTATTGGAATTGCCTTAAAGATTCTTTTTTGGTTTTGTTTTTTGTTTTTTAGCAATTAAAACTTACCCATCCTGAATCTAACTTACCTTTCTATGCTAACTGCATATTATTACCTGTCACATATTCTGAGGTCTGGCCAAACTCATCCCACCCCTTTTTCATCCAATTTAGCCAAACTCTCCATCTCCCATTCTGTCCCTTTGAATTGGCTATCTCTGATACATAATACATATTCCTTCCTTTCTTCTAGCTCTTAGAACCCCCAGTTTCCTTCAAAGCTCAACTCAAGCTTATCATCCCATCCTATTTATCTTCCCATAATATGGCACCATGAAAAGGAAATTATGTGAATTCGGATCCTGGGTCTGACTCTAATTAACTGTGTAACCATGAATAAGTAACTGGAGCTCTTTGAACCAAAGCTTCTTCAACTGCAAAATGGGAATAATAATTCTGGCATTACCTCATAGGGTTCTGAGGAATGCCCTTAATACACTATAGAATCACTATGTAAACATTGTTAAATATTTGTTAATTGATTAAATCAGTCAAAAGGACCTGTTTGGAAATAGTTGAAAGCCATTTCACAAGACACTTCTTGAGTCTAAAGTTTGGAGTAGTATCTAGTATATTTTTTATTCCAATGTCTTTTCTTGACTTACATTCCATGTGCTATTTGTTTGGGGGGTTTTAAATAAATGTTTTATTTGTATCTTCTTTTTGCATCATCAAATTTTCCCTCAAAATCCACATAATATATTTTTAAATATTTTTTAAAAGGGGGAAAAAATCAGCAAAATTGAGACTGGAATAAAAGATCCCTAAGATTCCTCCTGATCAGTGGTTGGAATACCAGACCTGGGCTCAGCAAGAGTTATCTTCCTGAGTTCAAATCTGGCTTTAGACACTTAATAGTTGTATGATCTAGGGCAACCCACTTAACTGTGTTTGTCTCAGTTGCTCATCTATAAAATGAGTTGGAGAAAGAAATGGCAAATTATTCCAGTATCTTTGCCAAGGAAATGGCATGAAGAGTCACACATAACAGAAAAGGAATAAACTACCAGGCCCCTTCTCGGCCTAACTTTCTGGGCTTTCACCATTTAACTTTAAATAGATTATAATAAATTCATAGAATTCAAGTGAAAATTTGAGCCTGCTCTGGTTCTTAGACAGCTTTGAAAGGCCATTCATCATACGATTCTGATTCATTTAGTTTGACCTAATTTATGTTTGCTATATGACTCACTGATTAGCTATGCAACCTTATTTTGTTAATTATTCCTATTGAATTATTAGAAGGTGGATAAACATTGTCTTTTGTGAGACACATAGAATAAATAAAATCATAATAAACACATGTTCAAAATCACAGGCAAACCAACAACACTCTTATTTGAAAATTGACATTAATAGTTCTTCCTAATACTGTGTTTATTAGCCAGTAACTGCCAGGCTAATAACTAATATTAATTTTATCAAGCAAAGCACAGTTATTTATTAAGTCAGATGAGAGGTAACTAGAAGAGTGACTAGGGAACCAGCTTCAATGTTAGAAAGACCTCAGTTAAAGGTCTATTTCTGACATCAAGTGTTTGTGTGACCCTAGGCAAATCACGTAACTTCTCAGTGTTCCCAGGCATCTTTCTAAGACTATAAATTAAAGAACAAATGCTAATATGCATTGGTAGAGAGAGTTTCCTCTTTGAAAGTCTTCTGTGGATGCAAATATAGTATTGATATCTAAACCAAGAAGAGCCAAAACAGAGAAAGAAAATTACAATCTCCCTAATTAATATTAATGCAAAAATTTTAAATAAAATATTAGCAAAGAGATTACAACTTATCAGCAGGATAATACACTATGACCAAGTGGGATTTGTACTAGGAATGCAGGGCTACTTCAATATTAGGAAAACTCTAGCCATAATTGACCATATCAATAACAAAACCAGCAGAAATCATATGATAATCTCAATAGATACAGAAAAATCTTTTGAAAAAATACAGCACCCATTCCTACTCAAAACATTAGAAAGCATAAGGATAAAGGAAATTTTCCTTAAAATAATAACTAGTATCTATCTAAAACCAAGAGGAAGTATTATTTGCTGGATGCATTCCCAATAAGATCAGGGATGAAACAAGGATGCCTATTATCACCACTATTATTCAACATTGTACTAGAAATGTTGGCTTTAGCAATAAAAAAAAAAAGAAAAAGAAAAAAGAAATTAGAATAGTTAATGAGGAGATAAAACTATCACTCTTTACAGATGATATGATGATATACTTAAGAGAATCCTAGAAAATCATCCAAAAATCTACTTGAAACAACAGCTTTAGCAAAGTTGCAGGATATAAAATAAACTCACACAAATCGTCAGCATTTCTGGATGTTACAGACAAAACCCAGCAGCAAAAGATAGAAATTCCATTTCAAATAACTACAGACAAAATAAAATATTTGGGTGTCTACCTGCCAAGACAAACCCAGGAATTATATGAACACAATTACAAAATGCTTCTCACACAAATAAAGTCATATCTAAACATTTGGAAAATATCAATTGCTTCATGAGGAGGTGAAGCTAATTTAATAAAAATGACAATTCTACTTAAATTAGTCTACTTGTTCAGTATCATACCAATACAACTGTCAAAAAACTATTTTATAGAGCTAAAAAAATTAATAATAAAATTCATCTGGAAGAATAAAAGGTCAAGAATATCAAGGGAATTAATAGGAAAAAAAATACAAAAAATGATGGCCTAGAAGGACCAGACCTAAAACTCTATTTTAAAGCAACAGTCATCAAAACCTTTTGGTACTGACTAAGAAATAGTGTGGTGGATCAGTGGAATATGCTAGATACACATGGCACATTAATCAATGACTATAATAATTTAGTATTTGATAAACCCCTAAATTCCAGATTGTATAATAAGAACTCACTATTTCACAAAAAAAAAAAAAAAATAGCTGAGAAAACGGAAAATAACTCAGTATAGACCTACATCCACACTCCCTACCGAAATAAGGTCAAAATGGGTACATGATTTGGGCCTAAAGTGTGATACCATAAGCAAATTAGGAAAGCAGGGGATAATTTACTTATCAGATCTTTGAAAAAGGTAAAAATTTATAATCAAAGAAGAACTAGAGAACATTATGAAAGGCAAAATGGACAACTCTGATTACATTAAATTAAAAAGATTTTGCACACACACACACACACACACAAATAAAAAAAACAAAAAACAAAAAACCCAGAAACAAGATTAAAAGGAAAGAACAAAGCTGGGAAAATATCTTTACAGCCAGTGTTTCTGATAAAGGTCTCATTTCTGAAATATACAAAGAACTGTCAAATTTATAAGAATATGAATCATTCCCCAATTGATAAATGGTCATAAGATATGTGAACAGATAATTTTCAGATGATGAAATTAAAGCCATCAATAGTTACATGAAAAAAATACTCTAAATCACTATTGATTAGAGAAATTCAAATTAAAACAACTCTGAGATACTACCTCACATGTCTCAGATTGGCTAAGATGACAGGAAAAGATAATGATAAATGTTGAAGGGAATGTAAGAAAACTAGGACATTAATGCATTGTGGAATTGTGAAATGATCTAACCATTCTGGAGGGCAATTTGGAACTATGCGCAAAGGCTATATAAAATTGTGCATACCCTTTGACCCATCAGTGCCACTATTGGGTCTGTATCTCAAGGAAATCATAAAGGAAGAAAAAGTACTCACATGTGCAAAAAATGTTTGTAGCAGCTCTTTTTGTGGCATTAAAGAACTGGAAAATGAGTATATGCCTATCATTTGGGGAATGACTGAATAAGTTATGGTATATGAAAGTATTGGAATATTATTGTTCTATAAAAAAATGATGAACAAGTTGATTATAGAAAGACCTGGAAAGATTTACATGAACTGATGCTAGAGCGAAACAAGCAGAACCAGGAATACACTGTACACAGTAACAGCAAGAATGTGTGATATCAACTATGAAAGATTTGGTTCTTCTCAGTGATTCAGCTGTCCAATGCAATCCCAATACAATTTGGATAGAAAACACCATTTGCATCAAGAAAGAGAACTATTGAAAAGAAAGAGATTAAGTGTAAATCAACACATGCTATGTTCACTTCTTTTTTTGTTTTTTGTTTTTTCCTCTCTTCTGGGTTTTCCTTTTTGTTCTGAACATGATTCATAAAGAAATGTGTAATTAAAAAGTTAGCATATATGTATAACCAGAAAAAAATAAAACATCAATAAAAAAGAAAGTCCCTGAAACCATGAAATCATATGTCCTGTCCAAAAAACAAACAACAACAACAACAACAACAACAAAAAAAAAAACTGCTCTAGACACTAGAAATTTAAAGACAAAAATGAAATACTTTCCTCAAAGAATTTATACTGTGGGGCATGAAATGAAAGACATTACATACATTATTTCACTACAACTGTTCTGTGAGATTAAGTACTCAAGGCATAATTTTCACTATTATAAAGTTTAGTGATTTGCCTAGGCTCACATAGCTCAGTGTCTCAATATACATCACGCTATTAGGGGATTTTTTTGGCAAAGATACTAGGATGGTTTGCTATTTCTTTCTCCAGCTCATTTTACAGATGAGGAAACTGAGGCAGAGTTAAGTGACTTGCCCAGGGTCACACAGTAAGTGTCTGAGGCTGGATTTGAACTCAGAAAGATAAGTTTTCCTGATTCCAAGCCCATCACTCTGTGCATTGTGGCGCCACTTAGCTGCCCAGTGTGTCAGAAGCTAGATTTAAAGCCAAGCCTTCCTATCTCTAGCACTAGCCCATAAGGCACAATGCCTCCAGCAAAGTCATGGGAAAATGTGGGATGAACCTGAGAAGATTTCTGCACATTGCAACCCAGCTTTAAAGTATTTTCCTTCATGCACAATGCTCCTTTCTTAAATTCTGGGATGTAAAGATTTGGCAGGAAAAGAAGAATTGTTTTCCCCCCAGTTTAAAGAAAAAAAAATGGATTAGTAAAGGTGTTTGGTTTGTACTTAGGTGGGGTAAAAATGGTGATTTGTACAATCTGCTCCTGTAGATAAGGAGAACCTGTGAAATCATTTTGGAATGTCAGGGTGATTCAGTTAATTAAGTAGTTGCAACAAAAAAGGAATGAGGTATTTTAGGCCAAAATATGCTGGTTCCTGCATGTGCAGACTTGGATGAGCAATAGGGTTAGAGAGCATAAATAAAATCAGTATTTCTTTAATCAGAAGTCAAAATGTCTGTGGAGGTCTTGAACATCATGCTGCTAATGATCAGAGGCTTCTTTAAAATCCTACCAAAACAAAACATTTTTTTCTCCTTCCCTCCCTCCCTTCTTTCCTTCCTCCCTTCCTTCTTTCCTTCCTTCCTCCCTTCTTTTCTTCCTTCTTTCCTTCTTTCTTTCCTTCATCCCTTCCTCCCTCTATCTCTCCCTTCCTCCCCCTTTTCCTTCCTTCCTCCCTCTCTCCCTTCCTTCCTCCCTTCTTTCCTTCATTTTTCTCCTTTTCTCCTTTCTTTATTTTTTCCTCTTTTCCTTCTTTCTTTCTTTCTCTCCTTTCTCTTTCCTTCCCTCCTTCCTTGTTTCATTCTTTTTTCCTTCCCTCCCTTTCTTCTTTCTTTGCATCCTTCTTTTCCTCCTTTCTTCCTTTCTTCTCCTATCCTTCCTTCATTCCTTCCTACCTTTCTTCATTCCTCCCTTCTTTTCTTTTTTCTCTTTCTATCATTGATTCTTTCTTTCTTCCTTTCCTCCTTTGTCTTCCTTTTTTCATGTCCATTGTCCTTGACCTCAAAATCCTGTTCATAGCCATTATTATTTCCTCTTGGGAGGAGTGGGAGACAAAGATGTTAGAATTGTTCTCCATTTCTTAATGGCACATAAATCTTGCCATTTCTCTATCCCCATGGTAAAGGTTATTGCCCCAGGGTTGGTTAGTTCAGATTCTAATTATTCCTATGAAACTTTGATTTTTTTTTTCCTAAAACCTGTGAGTTACACCATTTTAATTACTATTCTTTTGTTTTTGGCACTGGCTTTGGAGGTCAAAGGCCTATTCCCTGAAGTACTTTTAAATGGTTCTATTCAGGCCTTTGACTATGGTTTCAAAGTGACTCATACATTCTGGGTTGGGTTTATACATAACCACACAAAGGACTGGATAAAGATTAAGAGAGACTTGAGGAATGCAAAGTTATTCTGCTGATTTATTTTTATTAATGATTAATTGACTATCCCTCAGAAATGCTATGTTAAATATACTTTGATACGCTGATAAAGCCAACCACCTACACTCTTAAAATGAGGAAATAAAAGGAATTAGGTTTGATGGTGTTCAAAACTAAAATAATCAGGTCATTTTAGAGTCAGAAAGGGTCTTAGACTTGGCATGTAACATGCCATCTGTATCCAGAGAGATAACTATGGAGACTGAATATGGGTCGAATATGGGTGAATATGGATATTTTCACTTTGGTTTGTTTTTTCATTCTCAAGATTTTTTTTTTTCCTTTTGGTCTGATATTTCTTGCACAACATGACAAACATGAAAATATGTTTAAAAGAACTGCACAGCCTCAGTTTCCCCATCCATAAAATGAGCTGCAGAAGGAAGTAGCAAACCATTCCAGTATCTCTGCCAAGAAAACTCCAAAAGAGGTCACAGAGTCAGTTATGACTACAAAATAACAACAACCACAACAAACATTCTTAGTTTATGAATTCTACAGTTTATGAATATATGTTAGGGGATCTATAATCTTGAATAGGAAAAGAAAAAAGCTGATCTTTATTTGTAGTAACTGTTGGTTTCCTTTTCTAATCCTATATGTTTGATTTTATGAATTTAAAAATACTATTCTGAGAAGTGGGTCCATGAGTTTTACCAGACTACTAAAAGGATTATGAAATTAAAAAAAAAAAAAAAAGGCTAAGAACCCCTCTCTAGACTTAAGATTTCATTGGTTCTGGGAACTCCTATTGAGGAAATCTCTTCTCTCAGTAGATATTGGCAACCATTTTGCATTTTATAATCTTTTCTTTTTTAATGAAGTAGTTTGGGAGATTTTATTAATTATATCATGTATATACACCAAGTGAGATGGAAAAACTTTAAATTTTTGTTAATAAAAATTGTATATACAATAAAAGAGAATTGCACATATTTAACCTATATCAAATTACTTGCTGGCTTGGGGAGGGGAAAAGTAAGGGAGAGAGGGAGAAAAATTTGAAACATTAAGTTTTATAAAAATGAATGTGAAAGCTATCTTTGCATGTATTTGGAAAACTAAAATAGTATTCAAAATTTTAAAAAAGAAAAGATCTTAGAATTTTTTTCATGGTGGTTAGGATAATTGTGTTTTGCTCATTACTAATTTGACATCTTTACTTTTATGTGTTTTTCTCTGTTTAGTAATTTACTCCATAGTATGTTGTTTTAGCATCATATTCAGTATGAACACCAGATTTTAGAAATAACATTAACAAAATGGAGCAAATTCAGAGAAAGACAGATGTGGTTAGAGGGCTGGATAGTATGACTTAGGAGGACTCATTGAAGAAACTGCAGATGTTTAGTCTGGAAAAGTGAAGATTTAGGACAGACAACTAGGTGTTATAGTGAATAGAGTACTGAGCCTGGAGTCAAGAAGATCATCTTCCTGAGTTCAAATATGGTCTCAGACACTTACTAACCTGGGCAAGTCTCTTAAACCTGTTACTAGCTGTTTTTCTATATTTACCTCAATTTCCTCATCGTAAAATAAACTGGAGGAAGAAATAGCAAACCACTCCAGTATCTTTGCCAAGAAAACCCCAAAATAGGGTCACAAAGAGTCAGACAAGATTAAAACTACTCAACAAAAATAACTTAGGAAAAAGGGATTAAACTTCTAATAGACCTGGCAAGAAACAAGGATAGTTAGCCATACTTGAAGTCAGGAAAACTTGAGTCCATGTCCAAGCTCTGTCCATACTGACTATGTGATCTTAGTCAAGTTATCAACCTTTTCGTGCTCTAGACAGCTAAGGTACTATGACTTTAAGGTGCTGCCCTGCATTGATAGAGGGATTTTCTTTACTGTGGAATCTCCCATACCTGTGAAATCATAGCTCGAGTCCAGTTCCTTTAGCTGAAAAGTTAGAAACAATGTATGAAAGCTAAAAGGAAGGAAATTTTTGACTCTGCTGATACAAACCTTTTTCTAATAATCAAAGCTATCCAAAAGTGGAATAATAATAATTAACTCTTACATAGTGCTTATTCTGTGCTCCATCCTATGCTTAGTTGATCTTCACAGCAACCCTGAGAGGAGGGTACTTTTATTATCCCCATTGTTTTAGATGAGGAAGCTCAGGCAAACAAGGGGTGATTTGCCCAGCTAATAAGTGTTTAAGATTAGATTTGAATTCGGGTTTTCCTGATTCCAGGCTTAGGAATCCATTGTGCCACCTATTTTGGGTGGTAGTGAATTTTTATTTTAGTAAATTGATTTCTGAATTAATTGATTAAAAGACTTCCTCTGCAATTTTGTTTACAATATTAATATACACTGAAAAATGAAAGGTTGAGATTTGCATAAAAGGAATGCATACATGGAGAAGATCATATATTGCAGAAAGAAACAGTAAATATATTAGCTGGAAATGAATTTTCTCTCTTCTGAGCAAACTTAGCACTTTCATTTACTTCTTCATAACACCTTCCATTTTAATTCTTAAGTGCATATCCAATGTTCCTTCCTACATTGTTTCAGGAAGGTGAGACTTATGTCTTATCCTTCCCTCTGTCCCCCACAACACATTGCACAAATGCAGAAACATTTCCTTCACAAATACTCAAATGGACAATAGTCTAGGTTGTGCCCAAATTGTGATAGTTTTCCAAGTTCATATTGGACTGATCAGCCATAGTCAAACATATTGTACCTTCACCCTAACATCATGATATTATTGGTCTTCTTCAAGTATGAAAAGTGAACATAAAAACAACTTGGCACACTATAGATGCTAGATAGAAATGTGTTGAATAAACAAATACAAAACAGAGTATGTTTCATTTTAAAGTGACCAGATAATTCCCTAAATCAGAAGAAATAAGTAAGGTATTGTGACTATAGAGCCAAGCTAACAAAACTAATTTTATTTTTTCAGCAACAGAGACAAATCTAAGTATGAGAAGCAGACACTCTGGAGCAAGGGCTAATAAAATATTAAATACTTCAATTCTCCCAAGATTCTCACAATTATATTTTCAGTGACAGAATTAGTAGGTTCTATTTTGTAGTAGGCTAAATCATGTTTTTCAAAATGTAATTTTGTCTGGTATACTTTATGGTTACAATTCAATTTTAAAACTTATGTTTAATTAAGAAATTATGCCTGGATTATGCATAATTATTGTCCTTTAGGAAGAAAAACTTATAATTTCAAATATTGCATCTCATACTATAGTCAAAAACTGAAGTTTAAAAAATGGAAGGAATCATGACTTTATTATTCACTTGATCACAAGCAAAATCAATTACATACTCTGTGCCCCTATCTCCTCTTTAAAAAAAAAAAAAAGGGTATGATAGTACTTATGCAATTAGGTGACTCAGAGATAGAGCACTGGGCCTGAATTCAAGAAGACCTGATATACTTGTGGGGTGTTCAATTGTTTAGAGTCCTATTCAATTCTTTATGATTCCTCTTGAGATTTTCTTGGCAAAGATACAGATGAGGAACTGAGGTAAATATGGTTAAGTTTCTTGCCTAGGGTCACATAAAGAATAAATGTCTGAGATCACATTTGAACTCAGGTCCCACAGATTCCAGGCCCAGCTTTACATATACTGTGTCATCCATCTACCCCAAATATACTTCATGGAGAACATATAATTGATCAATATCACTATATTTGATTTATGATATGATAGCATGCTATATATAGGATCTAGGATCCTATTAGGAATTAAAGCGAGATAGTCCCATAAACAAGTTCTCTCACATTTTACAGAAGCTGAAACTGAGTCCAGAGAGTTAATTGATTTGGCAAGTTGTAAAGTTGTATTGAAATTTGAACCTCTCTCCCATCCCCAATCTTAAATTAGTGCTCTTTTCACTTCACTGATGGGTCATCAAAGATTAAATACATAAAATAAAAAGGTCCAGCAGGTCCTCCTGTGCTAGAAAGATTGTGAAATTGATTCCAGCTACAGATGGCTTATATTTTCTAAACATCATTGGAGGATCTGACACCCAGTGATGACTTTTTTGGTCACATCAACTCTTGAAGACTATTTTCTAAAGCATGGAAAGAAATAACATCGGGAAGCAGGGATTGACAGCTGAAGCAGACTTGAGACATTTAATCATCCTTCTCCTTACCCTGATTTATAAATGGGAAAACTGAAACCAGACCAGTGGAATAAATCATTCAAAGTCATTGTCGTTGAATTGCTTCAGACTCTAACTCCATTTGAGGTTTTTGTAGCAAAAATACTAGAGTGGCTTGCCATTTCCTTCTCCAGTTCATTTGACAAACAAGGAAATTGAGATAAACAGATGAGTGAATTGCCCAGGATCGCACAGCTAATAAGTGTCTCAGGCCAAATTAGAACTCAGATCCCCCTGATTCCAGAGCCAGTATCTATCCACTGTGTTACTTGACTGACTCTTCATCTCTTTGTTAAGAATAAGATAATAGGGGTAGCTAGGGGCCCAGTGGATAGAGCACCAGCCCTGAAGTCAGGAGGACCTGAGCTCAAATCTAGCCTCAGACACTTAACAGTTCCTAGCTGTGTGATCCTGGCCAAGTCACTTAACCCCAATTGCCTCAGCAAAAAAAAAAAAAGATAAACAACAAATTAAACACTGATCTGTAGTGCTTTCCAAGTTGTAAATACACACTAAAAAATTAAAATTAACAATAGACTCTTAAAAGCCTATTTGAACCCAGCAAGTACATATACTTCAGGAAAATCACTTTGCAACTTTGTGGAAGATGGATTTAAGTGTGGAGAGAGATGAATTTGGGGGACCAATTAGAACGCTATTGTAATAGTCATTATCTGAAAAATAAGTGGATTAGTCTAAGTGGATGCTAAGGTCTTTTTGAACTCAGGAAATTATGATTCTGTAATGTTGATAGAGCAATCATTTATCATTACTGACATACAAAGCTCTTTACAAATATTTCTCAAAGCAGACAACTCTCCCCCAATAGTGTATTTCAACAAGTTGAGCCAGCATTCCCAATTCTTTCCCAATATTTTTGAGTGTCAAATCTTTTACATCAATCTAAAAACCCTTAATTTCCATTTATGAGTAACTTCTCCTTAAGAATGTTGGCAAGAACTCCCCCATTCAACAGGTTTCTCCCTGACAAGAGCAGCAGTGCAAAATCCCTAGCCAGGGTAAGGCTGGACACATCTCTGTGCCTTGTCTCTTTTCCTTATTTGGGGGGGCAGGGGGGAAGGGGAAGAAGATAGAAAGCAAGGGAGGAAGTAGTAGAGAAGGGAAACATTCCTTTCTAAAGTACAAATTCTCAAAACCTAGGTATGTCCTTCCACCAGTCTTTCACTCCTCTAATCTATTACTCTCTTATCCATCTTCAGTCAAGAAAATTCAGGAAATTACTCAAAATAGCTTCAAAAAAGTTTTGGTTAACAGATACTTCTCCCATATTAGAACAGCAAGGCCCTTTGCAGGGAGATTTGGAAAGGACCTATTGAAAGTATTCACAAACTGCATTCATTGCCTAATTTCTGTAGAGACACTATAACAAGAAGGAGATTGCTATAGCAGCACAGAGTACACATTAAGGGAGATAGGGAACAACTCCAGTCCTCTAGAATTGGGAAACAAACTGAAGGATCCAGCCTCCCAAATGTCTCTGATCTATGTTTTAGGGTTCAAATTGTGGTCAGTGAAGACTTGTAACACCCCAATCAATCCATAATATTTACTATGTATCAAGCGCTGAACTAATCATTGGGGATACTGCTAACTTTTCATAACTCCATTTGAGGTTGTCTTTGCAGAGATACTGATTGGAGTGATTTGCCATTTCCTTCTCAAGCTCATTTTACAGATGAGAAAACTGAGGCAATGTTAAGTGACTTCCATAGGGTCACACAGCTAATAAATACCTACAGCTAGAGATGAACTCAAGTCTCTTTGGCTCAGCCCAACACTCTATCCACTGCTCCATAAATAATCCTTGCCATTAAGGAGTACACAGTTTAATAAGGGAGACAACATGAAAACAACCAAAAACAAAATATATACAGAATGAATTAGAAGTTATCTCAAAGGGAAGACACAGTGGACCAGGAAGACCCTCCGGAAGAAGGTGGAATTTTAGATAAAACTTAAAGGTAGCCAGGAGGGAGAGACAAGGAAAAAGATATCCAGCTATGGAAAATGGCCAAGTCAAAAAGAGGATTTTATCTCTGATCCAAGATGTAAGAGTAAGACACTGGATTTCATTGAATAAAAGGGTGATCAAGCCATACTTGTGCTTTAGGAAGATCACTTTGATGATTGAATAGAAGATGGGGATGGGGAGATACTTGATGCAAAGAGACCAACAAAGAGGATTATTGCAATAGTCTAGGCATAAGGTAATAAGACCTACAATAGGATGGTGGTAATTTTAGAGAAGAGAAAGGAACATATACAAGAGATGCTATGAAAGTGGAGAATTCATAGGACTTAGTAAAAGAGCAAAATGCCTCAATGGCTAGAATATTAAGTCTGCAGTCAGGAAGACCTGAGTTCAAATATAGCCAAAGACTTATTAGTTGGGTAAACTAGTCAAGTCATTTAATCTCTATTTGCTTTAATCCACTGGAAAAGGAAATAGCAAACCACTCCATTATCTTTAGCAAGAAAACCCCATGGACAACACTGGCATGCTTTGGTCCATTGAGTTATGAAGAGTGAGGAACAATAAGTACATCAATAGATTGGATGTGAGGGGGTGATAAAGAGTGAGATGTTGAAGATGTCATCTAAGTCATGAACCTGGGTGACTGGGAAGATGGTGATATCATTGACAGTAATCAGGAAATTCAGAAAAGGAGAAAATAGTGAATTCAGTTTTGGATATATTAAGCTTACAATGTCTGTGGGACTAAGATGACAGGAAAAGATAATGATGAATGTTGGAGGGGATGTGGGGAAACTGGGACACTAATACATTGCTGGTGGAACTGTGAACGGATCCAACCATTCTGGAGAGCAATTTGGAGCTATGCTCAAAAAGTTATCAAACTGTGCATACCCTTTGACCCAGCAGTGTTTCTATTGGGCCTATATCCCAAAGAGATCTTAGAGGAGGGAAAGGGACCCACCTGTGCAAGAATGTTTGTGGCAGCCCTTTTTGTAGTGGCTAGAAACTGGAAACTGAAGGGATGCCCATCAATTGGAGAGTGGCTGAATAAATTATGGTATATGAATGTTATGGAATATTATTGCTCTGTAAGAAACGACCAGCAGGATGACTTCAGAGAGGCCTGGAGAGACTGCCTGAACTGATGCTGAGTGAAAAGAGCAGAACCAGGAGATCATTATACATAGCAGCAACAATACTATACGATGATCAATTCTGATGGATGTTGTTCTCTTCAACAATGAAGTGATTCAAACCAGTTCCAATTGTTTAGTGATGAAGAAAGCCATACACACCCAGGGAGAGGCCTGTGGGATCTGAGTCTGGACCACAACATAGCATTTTCATGCTTTCTGTTGATGTTTGGTTACATTTTGTTTTCCTTCTCAGGTTTTTTTTTTTCTTTCTACATCCCGATTTTTCTTGTGCAGCAAGATAACTGTATAAGTATAAATATACATATGTTGGATTTGTCATATATTTTAACACAATTAACATGTATGAGACTACCTGTCATCTAGGGGAGGGGATGGAGGGAAGGAGGGGAAAATTTGGAACAGAAAGTTTTGCAAGGTTCAATGTTGAAAAATTACCCATGCATATGTTTTGCAAATAAAGTTAAAAAAATGAACATGCATGAAAGCATAAAAAACAATGTCTGTGGGACATCCAGTGTGAGATGAGCAATAGGCAATTAGAATGTAAGGCTGGAGATCAGAAGAGAAGTTAGGTCTGGATAAATAGATCTGATTCTGTCATCATAGAAATGACTGTTGAATCCATGGGTATTGATGAAATCACCAATTACCAAGGGAGAAGAGAAGACTAAGGACAAAGTTTGGGGATATGTGTTCAGTAAAGAAGACCAAGGATTGTCCAGACAGATAGGAGTAGAAGCACAAGAAGGCAATGTTACAAAAACCTAATAAGAACAAAGTGAATGATCAACAAGATGGAAGGACTCTATGGGTTACGTCCAAGAGTCAAGTTTTCCCCATATAACCCTCCTCTACTTCCAATAGCATGCTGCAAGCTGGTTGTTGATGGATCAGATCCAAACTATGCTTAGCCTTCACTTTCTCTTTTACCAATGGATATTCCTTCTCTAGATCCAGCTGCACTCTGTGCATGCACTCTACCATTCTCCAAGCCAGGTACCTTTTCCCAGTCACCCCCCTTTCAACTATCCTTTGTATTCTCTTATTGAGGGCCTTGAGGGCAGGGGCTGCCCCAGCATTTTACATGGTATTTCCACATAATAGACACTTAATGAATGATACTGACTCATTGAATGACCTAACCCCAGTGTGCTCAGCAGAAGCCATCATAACCCCATCATCTTTCATGTCTTCTGGAGTTTCTAATCCATGTACAGCTTCAGAGGACACTGAATTCAATGTAAATAAAAATACTAAGCCCTCACCAATTATCTCAGTTAAGGGACATGCCACATGATCCCACCATATGTACTCCTACCAACCACACATCAACACACAGAGATATTTTAAAAACAGGCTTTTATTACATATTCTTGGCATAGACTCGGAGTTCTAAATTACCTTTGGGCAAAAGATAAAGTTTTCCTAAGGTTTATATAGAAAAATGAAGAAGGGGGCAGCTAGGTGGCGCAATGTATAGAGCACCAGCCCTGAAGTCAGGAGCACCTGAGTTCAAATCTGGTCTCAGACACTTCCTAGCTGTGTGACTCTGGGCAAGTCACTTAACCCCAATTGCCTCAGGAAAAAGCAAAAAAAAAAGAAAGAAAGAAAGAAAAATGAAGAAGAAAGAAGAAGGAGGAAGAGGAGGAGGAAGAAGAAAAGAGGAAGAAGGAAGAAGAGACGTGGAAGAAGGAAGAAGAGGAGGAGGAAGAGGAAGAAGAAGAGGAGGAGGAAGAGGAAGAAGAAGAAGAAGAAGAAGAAGAAGAAGAAGAAGAAGAAGAAAGAAAGAAAACAAGAACAAAACAAGAAAGAAAGAAAATTTCTATCAAGCTAATGGAGAATAAGGAGGTTTATATGTCAAAGATAGCAGAAGGGGAAAAAAATTCATCTGGTAAATTAATAAAGGAGTTTATCTAACAAGTGATTATCTTAAAAGGGAGCCAGAGGTTGTTTGGCTGGTTTGCTTGTTTGGTTGGTTTTGATTCTGTTGTTTTCTTCATTTGTTTGTTTTACCTTCTAACCAGTTAATTGTCTTCTTAATTGTCTGAAGTCTCCACTAAATTCCTTGCTAGAAGCAAAATGTCAGCTGGCTACATGATTTTTTAGAGACAGAAAATGGTTGTGTTGGAGCCAAATAGAAAAGGAATTTTAAAACTCTTATGACAATAGAAAACACTATGAAAGGTGCCAATATCCATATTGTGCATTGGTTACAAGATGTTTTTGTTTTCTCACGCACTGTCTTTACCTGAAGTATTCTTTTGAAGGAATGACATGCTTCTGTTTTGCTTGATTATCTCATCATAACTGTGGACCCCAAAATGTATTACCTTAGGTGATGTGATTTAGGGGAATGGTAGCAACATACCTCACTAAATCCTTCACCACTCTCCTTGACACCTGAAATTCCTCCATCAAGAGTAACATAATACAATTTAAAAGGTGATCATACATGAAACTACAGATCTACTAAGCACAATTTCTTAATATCTTTCAAATATACAACCAAGTTACTACGTAAATTTCTTTTTTTTCCCCTCCTCTGCCCCAGATGCAAATAGGTGTGTATATGTAAAATTATTCTATATATACTTTTATTTATCAGTCCTTACTTGGAATACACAGTACCTTTCTTCATATGTCCTTTATGGCTAATTTGGGTATGAGGAAAACTATTGGCATAACTGATACATCAATGATAAAAGAAATACAGATAGATGCAGGAAAAGCTTTTGGTAAAGTTCAATCTTCATTTCTTTTTTTGCAAGGCAATTGGGATTAAGTTAGTTACCCAGGGCCATGCACAGTAAGTGTCAAAGTGTCTAAGGTTGGATTTTAACTCAGGTCCTCCTCCAAGGCCAGTACTGCACTACCTAGCTCCCCTTCAACAATCCTTTCTATTAAAAAATACTTGGAAGTATTGGTATAAATGGATTTATTCTTAAATTGGTAAAAAGCATTTATCTAAAACCACTTTGACCCTTGTTAAAACATGCATGTCACCTGGTCCTCTTATTGATAAAGATACTCCTGAGGCAAAAAGAGAGAAATATGTGATTCTTGGGTGTTTCTTTAGATCAGTGGTGTCACATTCTGATAGAATTGAGACCATTAATTTATGCATAAGGATCCCTGTTGGCTGCACTTTGATTTAGCTTTAAAATATTTTCTTTTCTTTTGTATTTTAATTTTTATTGTTAAATATTCATCCATTATATTTTATCTAGCTTCTGCTACTCTCAGGAGTTGTAGACCACATACCACATCCTCTCTTGTAAGGAGGCAGATTTATATAAAGAAGTAGACGGAAAGACAGGGAGGGCTAAAGGTTAATTTCATATTTACTTCATGTCCTTTCTGGAGCCAGAACTCTCAGAGTCTTGCCTATTGCCTATGCTGTTGCCCTATGCACTTACTTTGGGGAGTTTTGTTGGAAGTTCCCTGAGCTAACAACTGAAGTTTTCTTCAATTGCATCACTATTAATCGTTTGTTAAATACTAAGCTGTTATGTAATCATATTTATTTAGCACCAGCAGGATGATAATAACAGAAATAATAACAGATGATTATAACAGAAACCAGCACCAGAAAGCCTTGCCAAATTAGAAATATTTTTATTTACTTTCTTGGTTATGTAGCAAAACTGTCTGCAAATATCATTCTGTTTTGTTGTCACTCCAGGAGAGTCAATACAACTACATTTACACAAAAAGTCCTGCTTTGTTTGGGGTGTACTTATCATAGTACTTAGGCGTGGTGGCTTGTTTTTAATCACTTCTCTGTGGAGCAATAATGAAATCCAGAGAAACACTACCACCAGATTACAACAATTTTGAAATGGGTCAAAAATATTTACACATGAGAAATAGTCATATATTTCAAATTCACCCCTAGAATTCCTTTCTTTATTTTTCCTGACAGTTACAAGTTTAACAGGCAAAAAGTTTGCATAGCCACGGTGCTAGACAGTTGCTACTTTCCGTGATTATTTAAGGTAGCAAATGTGTTTCACAAGATTTGTAGCATTGAGGCCATTCCCCATTTTGTATCGTTGTTCAGAAGACACCAAACATCAAGATGAAAGCTGTGCAATTCAGCATTCAGATATTAGGGGTACCCATTTTCACACACGCAGCTGTTGAGAAAAAATCTGTGGTTTTTTGAAATTAAAAAGTGAAAGAAATGGACTCAGATGTAGGAGACTGTCTTTGAATCTTTACCTTTGGTCTTCCACTTGCCATAGTCTCAGTTTTCTCATGGGTAAAATGAGATAATTATTCTTGTACTACCTACCTCACAGAGTTTGCTCTTTGCAAACCTTTAAACTAATACACAAATTGCTGCTAATAACTAGTCACCTCTTTTTCTGGGCACGTATGTCAAGTCTACATAGCTTATAACCAAGCTATCTATAATAATGGGCCAGCTAGGTGACACAATGGATAGAATGGCTAGCCTGGAGTCAGCAAGACTGAAGTGGTTTGCCATTTTCTTATGTATCTACACATGTATAGTGAGTGAGACCCTTTTAGTAATAAAAGTCTATATTCATTATGATATATGCTAATATTATCATATGCAAATGCACATGTGTATTTATATACTGATATACACAAATGGCATTCATACATATATGTTTGAGTACTTATACATATTGCTACAATCTACATTTACATACATACATATATACATATACACATATATACACCTTTATCTGCTAAAAGAAATCCTTGTTTGAGCCTTCATTCTGATTAAAGAGGCAAATTCAGCAAGTTAGAAGTATTTTATTAAACATGGTAAAAGAAGAAAAAGAGTTGGATTTGAGCTGGACCCTGTTTTACAGACAGCCTTATAAAGGCAGACATATGTTGGATCACATACCATAAGGAGGTAGGAATAATGCCCCCTAAATATTTTGAATGGTTCGCATTTCAAGAGGAGATGGGACTAGTGAGGAGGTGCCATGCAATCTTAGGCAGCTGTCTGCCACACAGGTAGTCAAGATTTTAAAATGGAATCCTCCCGACTGGCTCAGTACAATAGTTGATTTTCCACAAATCTATTTCTAGGAAGTAAGGGGATTTTGTTTCATTCATGACTCCATTTAGGGTTCGGTATCTTGGCAAAAATACTGGAGTGGTTTGTCATTTCCTTCTCCCCTTCATTTTGCAAGTGAGTAACTGAGGCAAACAGGGTTAAGTGATTTGTCCAGCATGACACAGCCAGTTAGGTATCTGAGGTCAGATTCGAATTAAAAATTGGGAATACAATACCTACTCTTAAAGAGGAAAAGCAACATCTAGAAGGGAGCTGAAGATAAGAAGGTGGAGAAATAGGAGAGAATCATAAGCGGGTCCTGATTTGAAGTGAATATGGCTGGCTTAAAAACTTCCTCAAATGAAAGTTCATGAAGGAACTCTCCAATTAAAGGAAAAGGCCCTAAGGGAGGAGATATTTCCAGAATGAGCAGAGACAGAGAGGTGGTCCAGAGAGGCTTGGACTGGATCTCTGTTTTATGTGAACATAGGTGGTATGAGTTTTCTCAAGTACAGTTTTTCTTTCTATCAATCTATATCTGTCTTTTTAGTTATCATCTACCATGTATCTATTTTTAAGTGTTTGATATCATCCCATTTGTAAATTTAGCCTGAAAAACTTTTCAAAAGGTCTGACCCAGGTTGTCTGAGAAGAAACAATGGTTCCGCAGTAACAAAATTTGTGGTTTAAGAATAAAATTAACATGACACACCATAGGCATTTATTTTTGAGGGCTATAATAGGTCAAATATCTGATAAGTCTATCTTCAATTACATAATCTAGGACTCATCAAGAAATATTAAAATTAAAAATTTATATTTATCAAGTACTACTTATAACAAGCACAAGACAAATTGGAATTTTATCTAAAGATTTAGGTGATTTTTTTTTTTTTTTTTTTTGCTGAGGCAATTGGGGTTAAGTGACTTGCCCAGGGTCACACAGCTAGGGAATGTTAAGTGTCTGAGACCAGATTTGAACTCAGGTCCTCCTGACTTCAGGGCTGGTGCTCTATCCACTGCGCCACATAGCTGCCCCTGATTTAGGCGATTTTTTGAAGGTTTTATTGCTCTAACCAAAAAAAAATTCTTTTTGATTACATTTCTCTTATAAAGTCAGAGACAAGACAGGGAGACAGAGATTAATCAATTAATGTAACTTAACAGACAGTAATTGCCCTCTGCTGGTAGTTATTTGAAACTACCATTTTACTTTCAAATGCTATTAACAACATTAATTTATATATTTCTTTTTAAAATAGATCAAATAAATTTCAAAATTTCCCCTCTTTCTACAGCAAGTACTGATAATTCTACTCCATCAACTGGACCAACCATGGCTGGTAAGACTGCTGTGCAGCACTTTACATAATCATCTATCACAGATATATCACAGATGCCCAGGATCAAATCTAGCCTGACATCCTAGAAAGATTTAACCAAGCTACCTACCAGGAGCAGTAGAGCATGCATGTTATACCTGCTACTGGAGAGGCTGAAGCTTTTGGATAGCTTAAGCTCAGGAGTCCTGTGCTGCAATAAGAATAGGGCTAATTGGTTATTCACAATTAATATAATACTAACATGATGTGTCCCAGGAAATGGAGGGCTACCAGGCTACCCAAGGAAGGGCAAACCAGGGCAAGTAGAATGAGAGCAGATCAAAGTCCCCATTCCAAGCACCAGTGATATCAGGCCCCATGAATTGCTTCTATATTTCCAGCCTGGGCAAGACATGGATATCCCATCTCAATAGCAAAAGAAAAATCTGACTGAGATCTCCAATCTCAAATTATGTCATGAAGAATCAATCACACAAATTCCTGAGATATCAACATGTAAAATTCTATAAAATAAATTCAGAATTTTCAACTATGAAAATAACTCAGATTTCTCATAATCTCATTGTTCATGTTCAAAACTCTCCTAAAGTATGACAGGGCCAAATGCCAGAACCAATACTTGATGAGAGACAAGCCTAACACTTTAGCATCCCACAGGAAGAAAATATTTATAGAAAGAAAAACCTCCAAGTTCTATGCTCTATTCTCCAAGAGAATTCAAGAGCATACATGAACTAATTTGAAGAAGTTAAAGTTACTCAAGAAATCCATCGGGACCTATTTAAATTGCTGATTGTTGGGAGGAATAAGAGGAAAGTGTGATTCAGAGACACTTTGAACTAGAATGGCTCTTAAGAAGAGATGGTCTAGAAGCAATTGAAGGATGCAATGGATAGAGCACCTGTCCGGGAGTCAGGAGAGTCTAAGTTCAAATCCAGTATCAGACACTTACTAGAAATGTGATGTCAAGTCACTTAACCATGATTGTCTCTCTACCCCCACAAATGAGATGGTCTAATCCTCTAATTCTAAGGATAATAACTGATGGTTTTGAGAGGCAGATGGCATGGTAATAAAGAGTTGACTTTGGAGTCAGGCATACCAAAGTTGAAGTCAGGTCTCCCATTCTTACTGACTATGTAACCCTGGGCAAGTCCTTCTCAATGGCCTTCTCAATACTCTGGACAACTCCCTGAGACTACAATTACAAATCAGGTGCAGATGTAGATTGGCACAGGGATTTTCCTTAGTGAAAGGTAATAGAAATCACAAACCCTTTTCTCACAGCAATCCTATGAGACAGGTAGTGCAAATTAGTTAATGTCAATGATTTAATCATGATCACATAGTGAACTGGTGATAGAAACTGGTGATACTTTTAGGGCAGTATTCTTTATATTCAACCATGAATCTTATAGCTTAATTATGTTAAACTGTATTTTTCTCTATTACATATTAGGCTTCTAAATAGAAGCTCATAGTTATTGTTCTTTATTACACATATTTAAACTGCGGGACATAATTCTATTTTTCAAATTTAAGGATAATAGATTTACGGATCTTGGAACATCAAAGAATAATAATAGATTGTATTTCTATAGTTGTCACCTTTTTTAAAAGAAGAGTATCCATATTAATTATTTTATTTTCATTTCTTGGAACAAAAAATACTAATAATTTACATTTATATGCAGGGTATCTCAAAATTTTTAATAATTTATTTGTATATCTCATTGAATAGCTTCTTAAACTATTAAAGCTTAAAACTAAGATTTTTGGAATATCCTATATAACATGGGGGCTCAAATCCTGCTGGATGTATGTTATGGATACTTCACTTTTCATTCCTTCAGGCAGTATTCTAAGACTAACAGTTGCAGAACAGGTCCAGATGTGATGTGGGTATATACATTTATTATTGACTTGGTTTGAATATACTATTCTGTCTCTCATGACTGAATTATCACTATATAAATGACTATACTTTTGTTATAATGATAATAAAAGTACTTAATGCTTTTAAATTTTGTGAATCTACTAAAAATATAGAAATTGATAGAAATGAGGTTAAATCATTTTCCCAAAAAGGTCTGATCCAGATTGTCTGAGAAGAAAGAAACAAGGGTTCACAGTTCCAAAATTTGTAGTTTAAGAATAAAATTAACATGAAATCTGTATTTATTTTTAAGTACTATAATAAGTCAAATATTGCAGTTGCAGAGCAGGTTCAAATGCATATATTTATATGTGTGTATATATTTTGTAAATGCATATGTTGAGAGAGAGAGACATATAGACATGTGTATTTTAGGATTTGTGGGGAAATAACAATTTTATTTCCTTTAATCCTCATAATAACCCCTTGAGGGAAACACTATTATTATTCCCCTTTTTTGCAGAAGAGGAAACAGATTGAAAAAGTGACATGAACACAGTCAGACATTTAGAAAGCATCAGCAATTAAATTGAGGTGCTCTTGGCTCCAAGTCTCACCTTCTTTTTACCATAGGAGCTTAGGAGTTCCTATCAAATAACCCAGAATATCTTTCTGGATGGTAGTAACTGAGACTTGTTAGATTCATTGAAAGAAATGTTGATTGATACTGGCCTAGCAGGTTAGAGACAATGGGATCATGCAAAAGGCTTGCTACAATCACGGGACATGTGCCTTAAATTGATTTTCTTTGAGTGAAACTAGTGTCCTGGAATAAAATCTGGGTCTAGTCAAAGAGGAGACTCCATTCGTTCAGTCTTAACAAAGAGACTTTAATCCTGTCTTATTTTTCATGGTCATTTTTTGTTTTGTTTTATTTTTTCCTAATGAACATGACAAAATACAGAAAGAGTAATGCATGACAGGGTGTGTGTGTGTGTGTGTGTGTGTGTGTGTGTCAGCCAATACATGTATATGTGGGCGTTCTCAAATAGAAAGCCAGCCAAGTGTCTTGACACACCCAGAATGTCTTTGTTGGCTGACAAATATCTATCCTGCTGCAAATATAAGCTTGTTTTAGTTGTAAAATATTTCATTTATTTTGTCATACTTAAATAGAAGTTCATCCACTCAGTTTTTGTAATATTTAAACCTAAAAAAATGTTGAACAAATTAACTCATAATTGGAAATGTTTCACTAGAGATTCACTAGTTTTGATAATCTTAATAGAGATCACATTTGTTAATAACTTACCAAGAAATTGTGTCAGAATGGGACAGCAATGACTTGAAGAGAAGTTTAATTAAGAATTGTTTAAATACATTTATAATAATTATTATACATTCATAATTTTTTTAGAATTATTATTACACAGGCAATTATGTAACATAAACAGGCAAATATAGAAAAACTGGTATCAAAAAACATAAAGATTATGTCTGAAATTTATGTCTAAGGCACTAGAATTCTTTTTGTTATTATTGTTCTTACTAATGAGCCTTTAATTGTTTTAAAAAAATAAAATTCAATTTTCTACCCTGTCCTTGATCCTTGATCCAACTAGTATTGAATTTTTTAAGTAGTGATTGACTTAGAGGTTCTGTGGAATGTATTGGTCTTATATATTCAGCAACTAGTCCAGTGCTTGACACAAAATAGGCCCTTAATAAATGCTTATTGACTGATGAGTATTATGAAAGTTAAGCTACATCAATAATTTTCTTTTATAGAATAGCTTTCCATTATTCAAAATACATGCAAATATAGTTTTCAACATTCACCCTTGCAAAATCTTGCGTTGCATGTTTTTCTCCCTCTCTCCTTCTTACCTTCCTCCCCTAGATAGCAAATAATCCAATATAGATTAAACATGCAATTCTTCTAAACATATTTCCACATCTATTATGCTACACAAGAAAAATCAGATCAAAAAGAAAAAAATGAAAGAAAAAAAAAACAAGCAAGCAAACACCAACAATAAAGGTGAAAATACTATGTTGTGATCCACATTCAGTCTCCATAGTCCTTTCTCTGGATTTAGATGGTTCTCTCCATCACAAATCTTCCATTGGAATTGGCCTGAATAATCTCATTATTGAAAAGAGCCAAGTCCATCACAGATGATCATCACATCTCTTGTTGCTTACACCAATAATTTTCTAAAGGCAATCTTCTTTTGTAGTGCAAAGATCAGTACTTTAACAACAATAAAAATTTAAACAAAATTAGCACAATAATAATAGCTATCATTTGTATAGCACTTTACGGTTTACAAGTACTTTACAAATGTGATCTCATTTTATCATCATAACAACCCTAGAAAATACATGCTAATATCCCCATTTTACATAGGCAGACAAGGGATAAAATAACTTACCCATAGTCATACAGCTACTATCTCAAGCCAGATTTTAACTCAACTCTTCTTGTCACCAGGCTTAGCATTATATCTGGTGGCCCTCTTGCTGCCTCAAAAAAAAAATTACATTTTCTTTCTTTTCCCAAATTTGTATCTCTAGTACCATGAACCAATGTGTTTCTCATATCAATTAATCAATCAAAAAACATTTTTAAATAAACATGTATTAGCTGGTACTAGTTAAAGTGCTAGCATTAAGTACTAATTAGTATTAAGTACTAGACACTGTGTTAACTAAGCTCTGGATCTCGAAACACAATGGCTCTTTTCCTAGGAAATTCTGACTAATATGACATAGTATCTCTTATTCCTCATTGGTCTTAGTTGTATCACATTTCATTTCCTCTTTAAAAAATTTTCTCTGAAATTCTTATTGTTCATTTTTCATGTCACCTTTCTATTTATGAAATTTTAAAAATGTGAATACAAGTTTCCAAAGCAATAGGGTAGGCTTGATCTTCCCACTTTGTAGTTGGCCTGACTACTGTAGAGTTTAATATTTTATGACTTAGCCTTTAAAGCAAGATTCCATGAAAGAAATTAATTCAAATGGGACCAAAGAAATATTTCGGAGGCATATAAATAAATTGGGGGAATAAGGAGAAAGCTTTCTAGCTGTGTCTTAGAGGTATCCCAAAATAGGATAATTCTCCTGTGATTAAGACTAGACTGGGGGAAAAAATAATTTAATTTTTATAAAAGAATGTCTCCAAACTCTACCCTGCCTAAAGTTAAATTCATGATTCTTTGAAAGCCTATTTGTTTTTTTTTTCTTTACCTTGTAGCTGATGCCTCCATTATGACCTTAATTACATCTCCTGATGGTACCCCAGGTATGAATTTATTTGGTTTTCTTTAAATTTGTATTTTCTGTTTTTCAAAATGAAATAATAGCATATCTTTCCTTTTGCAGAGGTGACTGAAGTTGAAACCACAAGCCTTGGTAAGTATTTTATAGCTCAGGATAAAGTTTCTTATTCTAAAGCCTCAGTATCAATGTTTAAATTTTTTAATTATTTTTTTCCAATTAACAATAAACTACCATTTCTACCTTTCATCCCTCTGAACCAGTTTAGAAACTGTTACAAACAGGTATGATCAAGCAAAACAAATTCCTACATTGGACATATTTCCGCAAAAATCTCTCAATCTATATTCTGATTTGATTACTTCTCTAATAGAAGGCAGGTAGCATGTTTTATCATGAGCACTTTGCAATCATGGTTAATCATTGAACACAGTTTCTAAGTCTTTCTAAGTTGTTTCTTATTGTAATTACTGTATAAAACATTTTTCTGGTTCTGCTCACTTCACTTTGCATCAGTTTATACAAGAACTCCCTGTTTTTTTGTTTTTGTTTTTTCTGAAACAATCCCCTTCATCATTTCTTGCGGCACAATAGCTTTCCATTACACTTATACACCAACCTTGTTCGGTCATTCCCAATTGATATACACAGCTTTAATTTCCAATAAATATTCCTATACATCCTTAGTGTTTGGTTTGCATAGGACCACTTCTTCCCTTAACTTTCCCTTCCTCTTTTCTCATTATTTTTCTTTTCCTGCTTCTCTGTTGAGTAAAATGCATTTCTATATGCAAGTCTGCATAAAATTTTTTCCTTTAATTGAACATTTCAGATGAGAATAATATTCAAGTTTTATTTGTTCCTTCCACTCCTTCCTCTGTATAGACTGCACACTCCAAATATAAGAGAATCATTTTCCTTTTCCTTTCCTCCCCTTTTCCTCCTCCTTTCTCTTCCCTTCCCTTTCTAATTTTCTTTTAAAATCATTAATATACAACAAATCTATTCCCAGATCCTCTGTTTAATTAGACTCCCTCTTTGACCCCTGAAAAGGTTTTAAAGGAATACATATAACATTTCCTCATTTTGGAATAGATATACTTTATCTTTGTTTAGTTCCTTTTTATTGTTTATCCATGATTATGTTATTGTATTTCTCTTAATCTTCATGTTTCACTTTAGGTCTTTTTATCAGGAATGCTTTAAAATCTTCTATTTCATTAAAAATCCATTTCCCCCTATAATATTATGTTCAGTTTTGCTGGGTAAGTTATTTTTTGGTTGTAAGGCTATATTTTTGCCTTTTGAAATATAGTACTCCAGGCTCTCCATCTCTTTATAGTTGTGATTACTAAATTATGTGCTAACCTGACTGTGGCTACTCAGTACCTGACTTCTTTTTGTCTGCCTACTTGCAAACAGACTTTAGCCTGCAAATAGAGAATAGTTTCTCTGTTCTTTGTTTAACCTGGAAGCCTGGACTATAGCTATACCATTTCTGGTTATTTTCATTCTGAGGTTTCTTTCATCAAGCAATCCATGATTTCCTTCAATTTCTACTTTGCCTTCTAGTTCTAAGATATGTAGGCAGTTTTAAGATTACTTGCAATATAATGTCTAAATTTTTTTTCTGTTGTTTGGTGATAGCTTTTGGGTGATTCTTAAATTGTTTCTCCTAAACCTATTTTCAATTGTTTTTGCAGTGAGACATTACATTTTCTTCAACTTTTTTTCAATTTTGCGGGATTTGTTTTAAATTTTCTTCTATTAGGGCAATTCTAATTTTCAGAGACTTTGTTATTTGAGTAAGGTTTGTACTATTTATGCCAAACTCCTAATTCTCTTCCCACATCTTTCTTACATAGTTTTATATTTTTACTTTTTTCCTTCTGTTTTTCTCCTTTCATTTGTAAAAGAATATTTTAATTCTTGTTACATCTCTTCCAGGAATTCTAGTCAACCCTGTGTGTTTTATTTTGAGGCTTTGTTTATAGATGTTTTGGAGTCATTCTTTTCTGGATTTGTGTCTTGAACTTTCTTGTCACCATAATAGTTTTCTACAGTGGGAATCTTTTTTGTTGTTGTTTGTTCATTTTTCCAGATTATTATCTAGTTTTAGACTATTTTTAGGTCCAGGCTTTGCACAGTCCTATTGCTGCCATTTTCTGGGGATATTGACTGTTTTATTATTCCTGAATCTCAAAGACTGTTCAAGCTGGGAACCTAAAAGTCTGATTTCTGTCTTCCTAATCTGAGCTCTGCAAGTTCCTGGCCTGAATTTGGGTCTAAGAAGCAAGGCTTCCCTTGGATCTTCAATTTATTGATTCTGGACTTAAGCATTATCAGGCAACTGAAACACTATCGATTCATCCCACCTGTCTCTACTCTCCCTTCCTTCCCCTTCTCCTTTCTCTTCCCTCCTTTCTTTGCCTTTTCTTTCTTCTCCCTTCTCCATTCCTCTTCTCTTCTTTCTTCACTTCTCCTTTTTTCTCCTCTCCTCTTCTTATCTCTGCTCTGCTATCTTCTCTTCCTTCATATTTCTTCTCTCCGCTCCCCTTCTCCTTTCCTCTTCTTTTCTGTTTTTTACTTTTCTCCTCTCTTCTCTTATTTCTGTCTCTGTGTGTCTCTGTTTCTGTTTCTCTGTCCTTGTCTCTCTTTATCTCTTCCTGTCTCTGTTTCTGCCTTGTGTCTCTCTGTCTTTCTCTGTATCTGCCTCTGTCTCTCTCTCCGTCTCTCCGTCTCTCTTTTTGTCTGCTTTTGTCTATTTCTCTTTCTCTCTGTCTCTGTCTCTCTATGTTTCTCTGTCTCTTTCTCTCCCTGTCTCTTTGTCTTTGAGTGTGTGTCTCTTTCAATGTGTCTCTTTCTGTGTCTGACTCTGTCTCACAGTGAGTCTCTCTGTCTCTTTTGCACGCATGTGCTCTCTGTCTCTGTCTTTCTCTCTGTGTCTCTGTGCCTCTGTCTCTGTCTGTCTCTCTCCCCTCCCTTCCTCTCTTCTCCCCTCCCTTTCCCTTCCTTCTCTTCCTCTCTTCTTCCCTCCTCTCCTCTCCTCTCCTAAATTCAAATCTTCTGTCATTTACTAATTGTATAACCAGAGCAAGTTACTCAATCTCTCTCAGATTCAATTTGTTCATCTATAAATTGAGGGGGAGTGGATTCTAATACCTCTTCTAGTTTTAAAGTTTTAATTCTTCTTCACTGCCAAAAAACAAAATTCTCTGAATTTCCACACCCTCATTTCTTCAATTTGTAATCTGGCTTCCCATCATCCACCATACTATTTTAGTACCTCAAGGTTACCAGTGACCCCTAATTAATCTCCTCTCAGTTTTAATCCTTATTCATTGCTCTATTTGATGCTAGTATTTGTCCCTGCCTTCTTCGTTGATACCCACTCTTTTTTTAGTTTCTGTTCTGTTTTTTTTCTCCTCTCTTTCTGACCTCCATTTTTCTGCTTCTACTGCCAACATTCTAATTCAGACCCTCATTACCACTCACTTTACCCCTAATAATTAATTGTCCTCTAATTCATCTTTAACACAGTTGCCACAATAATTTTCCTAGGTCCTATCACATCACTGGGAGAGAGTGTGGTACACTTGGATCCAAGGTACTATATTTGCCCCCATGCATGGAATAGACTTGACTCTATTTCCCTGACATTTCTGCTGGCTAAAAAACTTCTCTTTCTTTATGACAAACTCAAATATAGCTTTATTAGACTTTTCCCCAATCACTACAATTAGATATGATCCCTCTTTTCTTGAATGTCTGGATTATTCTATTTGGCATGTCCTTTACACATGGAATCATATCTTAAATCCTATTATAGTGACTCACATTCATGTCCCTTTCTATCCACCAGATTATAAACTTTATGAGGGCAAAAACTATGTTATTTTTTGTCTTTGTCTCCCTATCACCTAGCAATGCCTTGGATATTATAGAAACTTAACACTTTTAATTTCAATTCAAATATGTTAAACATAATAAAAATGTTCTTGGAGATACACCTCAAACATCAGGATACCATATAAATATTTTTTTATTATAGTGTTGATAGAGACTGTAGGAAGTTTGGGATTCCATACAATACAAGGAAATATGGAACACAAAATAGTAAAGCAAGATAGGTTTATTGAGGCAACATGTTGTTCAGTCATGAACAATGAGAAACAATGAGAAAATTCCAGTAGAGTAAGATGTCAGTTTGACTCTGTGTCCTATCTGAGGTTTTCTTGGCAAAAGTACTAGAATGGTTTGCCATTTCCTTCTTCAACTTATTTTACAGATGAAGAAACTGAGGCAAACAGGGCTAAATGACTTGCCCAGCTAGTGTTTGAGGCCAGATTTGAACTCAGGAGAGGAGTCTCCCTGACTTCTAGGCCACCACTTTAATCTCTCGGCCACCTAGCTTCCCATTAAGGCACATACTTATATGTAATATGAAAGTCAGTAAGGAAGCATGGTAGAAACAGGTCAGATCCTTTAGACACCAGCTAGAACTGGGCACACTCCACTGGAACACTGGAGAGAATAAGGTGCCCCTTCCAAAGCAATAAAATCTGGTGGGAATCATGGAAGAGGGTTATTATCTGAGTCAAGGAGAATCAGGTAAGAGGCAATGTTTAAGACTATTAGGGTTTTTTTTTTTTAACTTTCCTAAGCTTTCTTAATTTCATGGAATAAGGAGGCTATTTGGGGTCATTGCATAAAGTCACCCCCAAACCCAAACTTTTCCTTCCATAAAATATTCTCAGTATCCACTCATTTTGATCACATTTTTAGACTACTTTCCAAGAAAATGCCAACAGGTTAAGTAGGAAAAAATATTTTAAAATGGGTCAAATCACATCCAGTGACTTTTAATTTAATCTAGGTTTGTAGGCACAAAGAGTTCAAAATCAACTCTGCAAATTTGTCTTTTATGTGGAAGATTTTTACTATATATTTTAATAGTATGAAATGGAAATTGGCTCCTTTATCTTGTCAGAAAAAAAAAAAGGCGTGGAACTGGTTGGTTCTCCAGGAGGATAGGCAAATTAGCACACCCTGTCCTATTCCTTTAAATGGATGGCTTCACTTTCCATAAAAGTCAAATCCTCCATGGACAGCTATGTAACTATACTGGCCAGCTTTGACTCTTAAGAACAGATGAGAAAATGCATGTCTTTTTGCATTTTTGGGTTTTTTTGTGTGTGGAGCACTGCATATTTTGTCAGACTCTTAATCTGCTGGTTAGTTTTAATTAACTGCTCTCCTGCTCTCTTCTCCTCCTTCTCCTTCTTCTTCTCCTTCTTTCTTCTTCTTCTTCTTCTCCTTCTCCTCCTTCTCCTCCTCCTCTTCCTTCTCTTCCTCCTCCCCCTCTTCCTCCTCCTTTTTTCTTCCTCTTCTTCTTCCTCTTCCTCTTCTCTTCTTCTTCTTCTCTCTCTCTCTCACTTTCTCCCTCTCTCTCTGTTTCTGTCTGTTTGTCTCTCTCCCTTTCTCACTTTTTCTGTCTCTGTCTCTGTGTCTCTATGTGTTTGTCTCTGCCTCTGTCTCTCTGTTTTTCTCTCTCACTCTCTCTCACTCATTTCCTTCCCTCTATCTCCCTTTCTCTCTCTTTATTCTTTATTTAAAAGGTTGGCTCCCCTAGGAAGGAAGAGAGGAAGAATAAATATCAAAATGACAGTAAAACAAAAGATAATGATGTTTTTAAAAAATAAAAAACATAATTCCTGTGTATAATTACCTTTCCTCTGAAGTTGGTGGTGTAATAAGTTAAACAGTCTTATTTTCTATCCTTTATAAACAACTCCGGTTTGTGACATCAGAACCAGCTTATGTTTATCCTCAGCAAGAAACAACAGACCAGAATGTTATATTTTTAAAATGTGGTTATTATGCAGGAAAGGAGTTGTCTGCACATCAGAATGACAACAGTTACTAGGCCTTTCATGGCACGCCATTAAACATAAAATAAGTTCTTGGGCTCTATTATCTGTTCTCTAGAGAATTGGCACATCCTCATTCATTCATTCCTCTTTCATGAAACTGCAGCCAGAATGATAAACTCCCTGGTGACTTTCATTTTTAGGAGAAAGACTTCATTACTACATTGCACATCCCAGAGCTCCTTTGAGAAAATTCCAGTAGAGTAGGATGTGAGTTGACGCCTGAGTCAGGCAAAACCTGCATAATTTTTCCTAAATATCAGCTGGATATAATATTTAAAACCACACTCCCTGACTGAGCATTTTTACTTCCATCCTTCTAATACAAGTGTCAAATCCATAAAAAGTTCTCCTAAATGCTTTAACAACAAAAAAAAAAATCCAGACCTGTGATTTTATTGGTATAGCAAACAAAACCAGGAGGAAAATTAGTAAATGCAAGAGAATGCCTCATGTCTTTCTCTTTTTCAGGATTGCACAAGTTGGGGAATTTAAGAGACTAAAAAACATTAGAAAGAATTTAGAAGGAATGTGACTCACTCTATTAAAGTAAGTGAGCAGATAGGCTGGAAATTAGGTAGGAAATTAAAGGAGAGAATGCTTTTTGTCTAAATTAACTGCAACATAGGAATTTAACAAGCACTCAGTTCATTCCATGGATGGAGAGCTTTCTCTGCATGGAGAGATTCTCCAATTGCAGATACCTACAATATTTATAAGGCTATAAAACATTGGAACAGTGAATGGATTAGTTGATGAGTTTTACAATCCTTATATAGAGACACAGGGACACGTAGGCGGGCACTGCCTTTTAGCAGAGATCTTGTTTTGTTTTGTTTTGTTTTTAAATCCTTCTGCCTAAAATAGCTTCCACAGACATTTGATCACCAGGTGACATGAATAATCAATTTCCATTGAAATTGATGATGTCTGTCTCTTACAATGCAGAGATGATATGATCTTCCAAAGTACAGGTTGAAATATAATGATCTATTGAAGGAACTTTCACCATAATCAAGAGAGACAAAAATAAATAAATAAACATAACTAGGTAGATAGTTGGAACGGACATTCTCATTCACCAAAGTGAAAGCACAGAGAGGAAAAAACCCAACAGATGTACTGTTTCACCATCTCCACACCTGTTTCAATCATCTCATTTGTAGATGAATAAGCAGTGGTACAGAGGGATTAAGGGTCTTAATCAAGAGCACACAATTAGCCATTTCATAGGACACCATTGTAACAACTGGTCTAGAATCAAAGTGCTTAAGTTACTAAGAATTAATGTATTTTTAAAAATTTTACATCATATATTTATGCAAATTTATGTCATTTTATTTTAGATGGTACTTCAAGTGTATTATCCACGCTAAGCAGAGCAGGTAATGCCATTTAAAAAAAAAAATTTAATAGCATGTTTCTTTCCTTAATCAATATGCTGTATGTAATTTTAAAATTCTTCCAAACACCCTGTCTCCTCTCTGCCTTAAATTGTCCCCTCCTGCTCCTTCTTATTAAAATAACTATTTTAATGTAATTTTTAATATCATATCAACCTCATTCGGCTGGTTAAGCCAAAGTCACAGAAGTTTTGATAGAACCAGGCACAGAAGGATGTGTTGGCAAAGAGAGTATTACCACAAACAAAATTATTTAACTTAGGCAGCTCCAATTGCTGTATACCAGTCTACTAAATTCAACCAGAAATGCCACGAATCACAACCCACAAGACCAAAATCTAGAGAAAAAGTCATAGATAATAGGAAAGAATGAAATTGCTAAAATACTGGAGCAGGGCAGGGAGAGTATAGCTACTTAATCCTATCCTAGCTGTTCTTAAGAGTTTTTCCAGGATCAGCCCTTGAGCCACTTTATTGAGTCAAATGATCTTTCTGGACTTCAGAAAATTCATACCCTCTACACATTAATGGGACTTTCCATTTAGATATCCCTCCACTGAATGCATCTGAATCAAACTCTTACTGCTCTGTATATATTTTTAACCAGGAATTCCATCTGTCCCTAGGGAACTAGAAAGGTCATTTTGGGTAACAGGCGGGTCTCTTTTCAGAAGTGAAAAGGAAAACTGGAATGCAAATATGATCAGCTGTTTTCAGGTATTTTGCTGCCTTTGAAGGACTGATATTACTAGTCTATGGAACCTTTACCACCAAGGAGCAACTAATGGGAAATTTTCCTCAGCCATACTATGATATTTCAATAGCCAACAGAATTATAATCCATTTTCTTATAGATAGCTATTTACTTTCTTCCATCCTCTTAAACCAAATGCTAGACCTGAGTGAAAGGTACTGATAGTGCAAAAAAGCAGCCAAAACTATTCTAAGTCTTTTTTAGGGGTCAGGAAGGTGCTAGGGTGGAGTGGAAGAAAGGTGCTGCTTCCTTCCAAGACTTAAACAAGTATGGTTCTATTGTTGCTTTCCTTTGGGACTATTTGTTGGCTGTTTCTAGCTTCTCTACAATTCATAAAGTGGGGATTATGCTGACCTACCTTATAAGGGAATTTAACAAGACAGTTTTCCCCCCCAAAAAATTGATTGCAAAATACTCTGGTATGTTAATGACACTTACATGACTCCCCCTTAACCAAGACTATTACTTAAAAGTTTCATTCCCTACCCAATCCCTCATCTGTTGGCCTTCCCTTCACCACCTGCAGTTCTGGAACCAATTCATCCCTTAGTTTCCAAGACTTATAAAAACAAGGCTAAATATCCAGGTAAAGTGCAGAAATATTTTTTAATCTCATGAAATTTTAAGAAATGAAAACATTGAGATTTAATTAGGTAAGTTCAAGGTTGCTATTTGCAGAAATGCAATACCACAAATCCTTTCACCTACCAGTTTGAAAATGACATAACTATAAAAATATTTGGGGTCCCCAAAGTAACTCATTTCTTTTGTGTTGCTGCCATTTTTAAATTGTCAGCAATGCTTAATGGGGCTTTTTAAAAATTGCACTAAAAAAGGATTCTCATAACCGATTTTTTAAAAATCAGCAATTCTCTAATTTTAAAAATTGCTTCTTTGCAGAAAAAGCTAAAATCATTGTATTAAAAACCTTCAGTAAATCAGGTATGATTTAATATCAATGTAAAGACTTTGTTCTTTTAAAAAGTAAAATGAGACATATAGTCAATGCTTAAATTTTTTATATTTATTACAACATTTTTATTATGAAATCTGTGGTCAGAGAACAGATACTTATAACTACTGGGTTCTTGTGGATAATGGTAAAGATCAACTACATCACCTTCCCTCAAGAAACTTGCAATCTAATAATGAGAAAAAATGCTGAAGAATATACCCTGAATATATTTGGGGAAAGATAAATAGCATAAGTACTTGTGTTTCCCTAGGGCTATTATATTGGTGATTTGGACAATGAAGATATTCTTCATTTAGAACAACTGTTTTTAAATTACATATATTCCCCCCAATTACATGTAAAAACAAATTTTAACATTCAGGTATTTTGTTTTTTGGGGGTTTTTTTGAATTCCAAATTCTATCATCCCCTCTGTCTCCACACCATTCCCTGAGATGTTAAACAATTTGATACATATTATATACATGCAATCATGTAAAATTTATTTCCATATTAATCATTTTGTAGAAGAAAATTTGGACAAAAACTGACTTTATCAGTTCTTTATCTGGAGGCAGATAGTATTTAAAAAGAATATTTTGGAAAATTACATTTTGAATTTTGTTTTAAATTAAACAAGGGATTTACTTCAGAGCACCTAGCACAGTGTTAGGTATAAGTGGATAGATAGATAGATAGATAGATAGATAGATAGATAGATAGATAGATAGACAGACAGACAGACAGATAGATAGATACATTATATATATATATACATAGAGAGAGAAAGAGAGAGATTTATATATGGTATCCCAAAATTCTAATTTTAGTTTTAAGCTCAAACTGCCATAAATTTATAGTTTCTAAGAATTTTTGAGTACCCTGTATATATATATATGCAACCAATCCAGAAGAATTACACTACTGTGTGTCTAATATATATTATACATATTATATTGTTATTTATACACTATTATTATAATTTATACATTTTATATTCAGTCATATTTATCATTATAAATTCATGGAATTATATATATATATATATATATATATATATAAACAAGAATATTTATTTATTTGTTTATTTATTGTGGAGGCAATTGAAGTTAAGTGACTTGCCCAGGGTCACACAGCTAGGAAGTGTTAAGTGTCTGAGGCATATTTGAACTCAGGTCCTCCTGACTTCAGGGCTGATGCTCTATCCATAAAACAGAAATATTTAACAGAGACTTTAAGGGTTTTTTCCTAGTTTTTGTTATTGTTTGTTTTTTAAGGGCTTGAGTTTAATGAAAACTTAAAGTAAAAATTGAGAAGTACTAAAGAGACAAGTTTCTCTGTTCACAAAATAGGGCATTAAACGACTTGCCTCTTGTGGAGCTTCTCAAACCCAATTTGCTTTTGCTTCACTAACATCCCAGTTCTATACAACCAACAGATAACTGAATTTACAAAGACAGGGTTGGCTATACATGCCATAATTCTTGATTCCATGAATTAGAAGCCCTATTGTTTCTTTGCAGGAATAAAATCTCAGAGTAACATCTGCAATTTGTCATCTGTCTGCAGTGAATCAGGTGAGTACATTATCTTTTCTAGCTTTTCTCTGTAAGAAATTTCTCTTTATTGTGAATAATGATTAAATTCAAGTAGATTTTCTTTATTTTTTTCTATTGCTGATTCTTTGGGGGCTTTGATTCAAGAACTTACACAGACTCTCATGAGTTATGTTAACTTAATAAAAACATAAGTAAATTTTAGGTTTATAAATGAATACTTAATACATGCCTATTTTATTAAGTAAAATATATTTACTACATATTTAAATGTATTCAGAAACATGGTTTTATACACTGAAAAAAGCTGGATCTGAGTTCCAACAATTCAGGCTCAAATTCTGTATCAGTCACTTAGGGCCTATGTGACATTAGGCCAGTGGTGTATCCTTTCTTGGTCTCTGTTCCCTTGACTATTTAAAATGAGAATACCAGACTGGTATCAGGAATTCTCAAACTATTTGGTCTCTATATACCCTTAAAAATTATCAAGGTCTCCTCCAAAGAGCCTTTGTTTATATGGATTGCATCTATCAATATTTATCTTAATAGGAATTAAAATGGCTTCATAATATTATAGAAAGAATTTCAATTTCCTAGGCCCCCTGAAGGGGTCTCTAGGATGCTCTAGGAGTTTTTGGACAACACTCCTTTGAGAACCACCAGAGTAGATGACTTCAAAGGTTCTTTCCCTCTCTGAACATGCTATGATATCCAACTGTTACTTAAACATATCACCAATTTCTTCCATTATCTCATAAGCACATTTTCTGCCAAATATGCTTCCTGTAGAAAGTCCCTTTCAAGCCATTGTGTAAAATAAAGCCATAAATAATATATTATGTGGTAATAGGAAGGTTATCTTCTGCTAAGCATAAATCAATTCATTATGCTACGAGTTTGAAGTCTGAACTCTACCCAGGCTCACTTGATCACTAATGCCAGTAATGTATTTTCCCTTCCCCAGCTCAAATTATCCACTATTTTTAAAATTGAGGTAGAAATCTCATGAGAGCATGCTATTCTTGAAACTTGAATGTTTTCTTTTTCTGCTGGGGAACAACTACCTCCCTCACAGCATCTTGGCACCAGAGATGTGTTTCCTCATTAAAACCTATGAAGACGGGCACAAAAAGATGCCCAAAAATGTGTTTCAGCAATAAACTGGGGGTAGAGATCCCAGGAAAGGGAAAGAGAAAGGGAGATATAGAAGCATTTTATAATATTAAGGAGTTAGGAATTCAGTAATAAAAATGGGGGCAGTCTGGAAGTATTTTGGGGGTCCATTATCTTAATTATGGTTATATTTAACTTTTTAACAATTTATTTGAAAAGCCAAGGCATGAAGCTTTTAAGTAATATAAGATCAGCTCTGGTTAAGGAAGAAGGCAGTTTCATGTAAACAACTTATTTTCAGATCTAAATATTACAGTAAACAACTGAAAAATTTACTAGTTTAATCTATGTTCTGGGCACCATGTTCCTGGTACAGTCTGGCAAGAAAATATTGGCAGTTTTTTCTTCCAAAAGAAAATAAAGTAGTCTTTCTGCCTCTTTTTTTTTATTTTGGTCCAAAACAGACCTATGATTTTATTGGTGTAGAAATGGCTTGCACTGATGCAAATTGGCAGTTGGTCTATGATTTATTATCCTAAGGTGTTGCCTGGCCACTGAGAGGTTAAGTCAATTAACAAGCATTTATTAAAAGCAAAGCTATGTCCCAGGCAATGTTCTGGGTGCTAAGAATACAAAACCAAAAATAAAATAGTCCCTGCCCTCAAAGAATTTATATTCAATCAAACATATTCTAAATTATTTGCCTTTGGTCAAAAGGTTAGCATTTGTCTCAGATAAGACTTGAACTCAGGTTTTCTTGATACCATGTTTAAACATGCTGCTTGTTAGTAGTCAATTATTAAACTTTTTTTTTGGGGGGGGGCAAGGCAATTGGGGTTAAGTGACTTGCCCAGGATCACATAACTAGTAAGTTATCAAGTGTTTGGGGCTGGATTTGAACTCAGATCCTCCTGATTCCAGAACTGGTGCTCTACCTATCTAGCTGCCATTTGATAAATGTTTATTAAATGCCTTAAATGCCTGTTATGTGCCATCTACAAGGTACAAGGGATAAAATATTGGACCAGGAATCAAAAAGATCAGAGTTCAAATCCAGCCTCATACACTTAGTAGCTATGTGACCTGGGCAAATCATGTAACCTTTTCCTTAATCACTTAGAAGGAAATAGCAAACCCTTCTCATATCTTTGCCAAGAAAACCCCATGGACAACATTGGCATACAGGGACAGTATTGATTCCTGAGGTCAAGAGGAATTGGACATTACACCAAGAATTAGCAGAATGCCTGTCACAAAATAGATCCTTGATAAATGATTGTTGACTGACTGACTGAAAGTAGAGAAGACTGGACCCTGGTTTCCATGGGGCATAAGAAGAGACACCATGCATAAAAACCTCAGAAATTCTAATCTTTCTCTGTTCCCTTAACAATAAAAATTGTTTTTTCCCTGAAATTAAGACAAGTGGTCAGTTTATAGTGGGGAATAGAAAAGGGATAAATTGTTCCAACTAACTTTTTAGCATTGTTATATGATTAATTTGCATAATGCCTAAGGGTATTTGTCTCATAATACATTCTTAAAATAGCTAAAGATAATTGTTATTCCATTTTATGGTGAGGAAACTAAATCTCAGAGAGCTTAATAAGTGTCACAGCTTAATCTTGCACCCAATAATTCTGTCATGGGTTCTTTCTACTATTTGCTTCTTTTACTCTAAATGAATTATTATTGAATGAATTTCAGTACTTGGAAAGTATTGTGTAGCTACCATATACATTTATATGACAAGCAGAGACACTGAAATAAGTTGAAGAGTGGGGAGAGAAGGGATTAGTTATTTGCTTTTACAGAGGAGTACAAAGGTACGGACAATACCTGATGTTAAAGAGTTGGAAAAATATTTTAAGGAGAAAAAAGAATGTGTGTGTCCCATGGAGTTCCACTTTCTACAGAAAACCTTTCCAGATCTTTCTTATTTCCTTCTGTGTGATTATCCTGTGTTTAGCTTGTCTATGTCTGTTGTTTGCATGTTGTTTTCCACATTAAACAAGGAGCTCCTTGACAGCAGGAACTTTTACCTTTCTTTGCAACCCTATCCCTTAGCACAGTCTGCCACATGTTTGTTTAATCATTCAGCTGGGTCCAGCCTACATGACCCCATGGACTTTGTCCATGGAATTTTCTTGGCAGAGATACTGGAATTGTTTTCTATGTCCTTCTCCAGCTCATTTTACAGATGAGAAAACTGAGGTAAACAGAGTTAAATATCACTCCTAGTAAAAGTCAGAGGGCAAATTTGAACTCCAAACCCAGCACTCTGTGCATTATGGCGCCACCTGGCCGTCCACTAGCACACTGTTCAAACAATTAGTCATTAAATATTTATTAAGGCAGTATAACATTCTCTACAAATATGAGAAAGTCACAGCTCCTGGCATGCCAGTGAAATTATCTGCCCTGATGAAATGAGTAAAGAACTCAGTTCTCCATGAGCCTCAGTCTGGGCTTTGCCTGAAGCACCATGTTAACTATAAGCCAAAAATTCTTAACCGTTTTTGTGTCTAGGACCCTTTTGACAATCCAGGGAAGATTGGTGTGGGGGGTTTTATTTGTAATTGAAGGAACTGTTGGATTTCATTTAGAAGCTAATTAAAAGGAAGATAATTTTTCCCTATACAAATTCCTGGACCCAAGTTAAGTAGCCCTGCTTAAAGTCTGATTTGAGAAAAATTGTGCACGGTTGTTTTAGAGCAGCCAACCATAATAATTTTCTCTAGTAAATGCATGCTTGCTAAGCTCCTACTGTCTGTTTAAACAAGCAAATTAATCACTTGGAGGGCGTTAATGGGGCAAAATGCAATGTGAGATGAGTGGAATTTACTCACATGTTGGGGGTTAGACTATGGGCATTGTTAGCATTTCTAAAGCCACGGTGGGCATGTGGAGGATGTCTCTTAAAACTAACTGAATGGAATGGAATGAAAGTGAATAGAACAGAGAGGAAACTGGAAACTATTTGGCACCTGAACGAGGTACGTGGGAAGGAAGGAAGGACAATGGCTGAACTCATAGCATGCAAATATAGATCCTCAAGGTATACTGTGGCCCCCTTCCATGTCACAGTTTAGGGAAGGACAAGCCACATGGCACTCTTTGATAAATAACTACATGTTCTGCATATCTGATGAAATTATTACTCTTTTAAAATAGTAACATAGAATATGAATTGGAAATGGACTAATAGAATCTAGGTTCCATAAGAACAGGGACTTTCTTACATTCATACTTCACACAGTATTTGGCAAATACTAAATCCTTAATAAACACTTGTTGATTATTTAATTGATTTCCTGCTAGTAGAATAATATGATAAATAGCATTATTTCATTAAATTATGGATTCTTTGAAAGCAGGAACTGGGTTTTTTGTTTGTTTGTTTGTCCTCCTTTATAAACCCAGCATTTAGCAGAGTGACTGACAAACAGTAAGTGCTTAATAAACATTTATTGATACATTAAGTAAGAATTCCTTTTTGTTAAAAAGACTATGACAAAGATCAAAACATAAAATGTGAGTGTTTTTATATTCAAAAATTTTACATACAATCTCAATCTTCAGACATTGAAAACACAAATTTTAAGATTTTTTTTTTTTTTTTTTAGTGTTCTACAGGGGGGAAGTGATATCTGAAGAGCATGAAGAAAACAATATCACCCAGGATGTAAGCGTGGTAGGCTTTATTCCTTTTGAAATCTTATGAGAGAAAAAAACACTTTATTTAGTTATGCTTAAGTTTAAATTAATTTTTGTTTATATAAATAACTTCAGGGGGAAGGAAGGAGACATAATGATGGTTGGGTTTTTTGTTTTGGTTTTTGGTTTTTTTTTATCAGAATAAGGAACTCCTAGTTAAGAAAGTTAAGAAAACTCTTCATTGTTTTGAAATTTTAAGTGGTGCCCCGCACACTGGGAGGTTGGTGATTTGACCTGGGTGACATAGGCAAAAGGAGACAGAGGTGACTTCTTATCTTACCAGTGTGTAAAAGAGAAGAGGTAGCACAGGACTTGCTCTATGTCACCTCATATACTTACAAACAATGTATAAATTTTTAAAAGTTTAAACAATGACTTCTGCAAAACTGCTGGTTTATTAAATCCCACAATTGAATGTGAGTTCCTAACAATCAAAACATTTTCTTAATAATCATTTATTAGTTTTCCCTGGAGTGTACTTGTAGGGGGAAAATCTTAATACAATCCTATTCTGTTCCTACTGTAAAACAAAGAGTAAGTTACAAACTCCCCACTTAAAAGGAATAGAATTAAATCAAATCTAACATTATTTGACCCTTCACTTTTCTAAAATTGGTCCCAATCCAGCCAACTCCCATGAGATAATAGCAACTGGCACATAGTAGTCATTTAATCAATTGATTGAATGATTGATCTTTATACCAACTGCTGCAAACTCCAGGATTATCCTATGTTGTCCTCTGGTTCATCAAGTCTTGGTTTGATTCTTAGATTCCTCTTCCAGGATTTAGGCACTGTCTAACCATAGTGGGAATTTGGGGTTATCTAACACCCATTACAATAAAGTGGCCAGAATACCTTAAGGGAAGGAGTCAAGAACTTGATTTCCCTGGGACCTTCAGAAGGGAGTATGTCAAAAATAGTTGACTCAGACCTACTCTTTTTAACCATACCTTGTCTAGATCTAAGAAATCCAGTTACAGCTACAACAGATTATAAATTGAATAACAACATTCTATTCTCATAGAGGCATCCAAATTTTCATTCTTTTAGATAGGGCTGTGGAAGGTAGCTTCCCCAGCTGCAAAGTGATAAGACAGCTTCTTGTTAAGAGCTAAGAATGTAAGGTACTAATCTTCTTGGACTTTTTATCCTTCTGATAGAATCAGGATGCAGTCAATGACACTTTAATTGAAGACCTAGCCCGAAACAAATCAAAGTAAGTAATTTGTTACTTGATTTAGTCTGTTGAAGTAATATCCAGTTCTCTTTTGGGATTGGCAACAAACTTTCGAGATATTGTCAATCTGCTTTAGTAACTGAGCACCAAATTATATGGTGCCATCCTGTCCTTATCGGTGATATATTGGATGATATCATTGGCATTTGAGATTCAGCAAAATTCATTAAGCTTAATGAGAAGAATTATTGTTAGAACTCTATAGAATTCATTCTGTTCAAATCCAAGGCAAATCATCACATCACAGTACTATAAGCCTATGCTCAAACCACTGATGCTAAAGAGTCCAAGGTTGCTCAGCTTTATGAAAATCTATGTCTTCTAAAAATAACATCAAAAAAAGTTGTCACATTCATCATGGGGGACCGGAATACTAAAGTAAGAAATCAAAAGCTAATTGGACAACCTCTGAAGGACAAAATGAAGCAAAGCAGAAACTAATAGAGTTTTGTCAAGAAAACTTGCTGGTCATGGCAAACATTCTTCTGCCACAACCCAAAAAGCAACTCTACACATGGACATCGCTAGATGGTCAATATCGAAATCAGATTGATTATATAATTTTCAGCCAAAGGTAGAGAAGCTCTCTATACTGACAGTTAAAATAAGACCTAGAACTGACTGTTGCTCAGATAATGAATTTCTTATTGCAAAATTCAGATTTAAATTGAAAAAAGTAGAGAAAACCATCAGAACTTATAGCTGTGACTTAAATAATATCCCATAAGAATGGGAAGTGAATAGATATGAGATTAGATCTGGTATCAGAATGCCTAAAGAATAATGAACAGAGATGATTCTCAGCATTGTACAGAAGACAACAGTAATAGCAACAAAACATTCCAAAGAAAAACAAGGACAAGAAAACAAAATGGTCTTTTTTTTTTTACAGATTTTATAGATAGCTGAGGGAAGAAGGATAGGGAAAGAAAAAGAAGAAAAAGGAAAATAGAAAACAGAAAAAGCTTGGGCAGCTAGGTGGCACAGTGGATAGAGCACCAGCCCTGTAGTCAGGAGGACCTGAGTTTAAATCAGACCTCAGTCACTTAACACTTCCTAGCTGTGTGACCCTGAGCAAGTCACTTAGCCCCAATTCCTTCAGCTTAAAAAAAAAAA
>JAJPUD010001266.1:104970-164051 GCA_023553655.1 Myrmecobius fasciatus | reverse complement strand
GAATTAGATAAATCAAATTCCAAAATAAATAAGAAAGAAGTTAGGGAGGTTAACAAAAGGCTAGAAAAGTTAGGTATGATAGATCTCTGGAGGAAATTGAATGGTGATAGAAGGGAGTATACTTTTTTCACAGGGGTTCATGGAACTTATACAAAAATTGATCATGTGTTAGGGCATAAAAACCTCAAAATCCAATGCAGAAAAGCAGAAATAGTAAATGCATCCTTCTCAGATCATGATGCAATAAAACTCACATGTAATATAAGGCCAGGAGAAAATAGACCACAAGTTATTTGGAAATTAAATAATCTAATCCTGAAGAACGAATGGGTGAAAGAGCAAATTATAGACACAATCGAAAATTTCATCCAGGAGAATGACAACAATGAGACAACATACCAAAATTTGTGGGACTCGGCTAAAGCGGTTATAAAGGGTAATTTTATATCTCTAGGTGCTTACTTGCGTAAAACAGAGAAGGAGAAGATTAATGAACTGGGCTTACAATTAAAAAAGCTAGAAAAAGACCAAATTAAAAACCCTCAATTAAATGCCAAATTGGAAATTCTGAAAATTAAAGGGGAGATCAATAAAATTGAAAATAAGAAAACTATTGAATTAATAAATAAAAGTAAGAGTTGGTTTTATGAAAAAACCAACAAAATAGATAAGCCTTTAGTTAATTTGATTAGAAAAAGGAAAGAGGAAAATCAAATTATTAGTCTCAAAAATGATAAGGGAGAACTTTCCTCCAATGAAGAGGAAATTAGAGTAATAATTAGGAGTTTCTTTGCCCAACTTTATGCCAATAAATTTGATAATGTAAATGAAATGGAGGAATATCTACAAAAATATAGATTGCCCAGATTAACAGAAGAGGAAATAAATTATTTAAATAGCCCTATTTCGGAAAACGAAATAGAACAAGCTATTAATCAACTCCCTAAGAAAAAATCTCCAGGACCAGATGGATTTACATGTGAATTTTACCAAACATTCAAAGAACAATTAATCCCAATACTATATAAACTATTCGAAAAAATAGGGAAAGAAGGTGTACTACCAAATTCCTTCTATGACACAGATATGGTGCTGATAGCTAAACCAGGTAGGGAGAAAACTGAGAAAGAAAACTATAGACCCATTTCCCTAATGAATATTGATGCAAAAATTTTAAATAAGATTTTAGCAACAAGATTACAGAAAGTCATCCCCAGGATAATACATCATGACCAAGTAGGATTTATACCAGGAATGCAGGGCTGGTTCAATATTAGGAAAACTATTAGCATAATCAATTATATTAATAACCAAATTAATAAAAACCATATGATTATCTCCATAGATGCAGAAAAAGCCTTTGATAAAATCCAACACCCATTCCTATTAAAAACACTAGAGAGTATAGGAATAAATGGGCTTTTCCTTAAAATGATTAGTAGTATCTACTTAAAACCTTCAGCAAGCATCATATGTAATGGAGTCAAACTAAAACCATTCCCAATAAGATCAGGAGTGAAACAAGGCTGCCCACTGTCACCATTACTATTTAATATTGTATTAGAAATGTTAGCTTTAGCAATAAGAGAAGAAAAAGAGATGTTGAAGAGAGCCATGCCCATCAGAATTGATCGTCATATAGTACTGTTGTTGCCGTGTATAATGATCTCCTGGTTCTGCTCATTTCACTCAGCATCAGTTCATGTAAGTCTCTCCAGGCCTCTCTGAAATCATCTTGCTGGTCATTTCTTACAGAACAATAATATTCCATAATATTCATATACCATAATTTATTCAGCCATTCTCCAATTGAAGGGAATCTATTCAATTTCCAGTTTCTAGCCACCACAAAAAGGGCTGCCACAAACATTCTTGCACATGTGGGGCCTTTTCCTTCCTTTATGATTTCCCTGGGATATAAGCCCAATAGAAATGCTGCTGGGTCAAAGGGTATGCACAGTTTGATCACTTTTTGAGCATAGCTCCAAATTGTTCTCCAGAATGGCTATATCCGTTCACAGCTCCACCAACAATGCATCAGTGTCCCAGCCCTCCCACAACCCCTCCAACATTCATCATTAACTTTTCCTGTCATTTTAGCCAATCTGACAGGTGTGAAGTGGTACCTCAGGGTTGTCTTGATTTGCATTTCTCTGATCAATAGTGATTTAGAGCACCTTTTCATATGACTATAAATAGTTTTAATTTCATCCTCTGAAAATTGTCTGTTCATATCCTTTGACCATTTATTGATTGGAGAATGGCTTGAATTTTTATAAATATGAGACAATTCTCTATATATTTTAGAGATGAGACCTTTATCAGAACCCTTAAATGTAAAGATGATTTCCCAATTTATTGCTTCCCTCCTAATCTTGTCTGCATTGATTTTGTTTGTACAAAAACTTTTTAACTTAATATAGTCAAAGTTATCTATCTGGTTTTCAATTAAGAGTTCCAGTTCTTCTTTGGACATAAATTTATTCCATCTCCATAGGTCTGAGAGGTAAACTATATTACATTCCTCTAATTTACTTATAGTATCACTCTTTATATCCAGATCATGAACCCATTTAGATCTTATCTTGGTATGTGGTGTTAGATGTGGGTCAAGCCCTAATTTCTTCCACACTAGTTTCCAGTTTTCCCAGCAGTTTTTGTCAAATAGTGAATACTTATCCCAAAAGCTGGGGTTTTGGGGTTTATCAAAAACCAAATTGCTATAGTTATTGCCTAGTTTGTCTTGTGATTCTATCCTATTCCACTGATCGACTACTCTATTCCTTAGCCAGTACCAAATGGCCTTGATGACCGCTGCTTTATAGTATAGTTTTAGATCTGGTACAGCAAGTCCCCCATCGTCAGCCTTTTTTTTCATTAATCCCCTTGAAATTCTTGACCTTTTGTTTTTCCAAATGAACTTTGCTACTATTTTTTCTAGATCTGTAAGATAATTTCTTGGGAGTTTGATTGGTATGGCACTAAATAAGTAAATTAGTTTGGGCAGTACTGTCATTTTTATTATATTCACTCGGCCTACCCATGAGCATTTTAAGTTTTTCCAATTGACTAGGTCTGATTTGATTTGTGTGGAAAGTGTTTTGTAATTTAGTTCATATAGTTCCTGACTATCCCTTGGCAGATAAATTCCCAAATATTTTATACTATCAACAGTTATTTTGAAAGGAATTTCTTTTTTTATCTCTTGCTGCTGAACTTTATTGGTAATATATAAAAATGAAATGTTTCAAACCACCTCCAATTGTTCACTGAAGAAAGCCATATACACCCAGAGAGAGGGATGTGAAATGTGGACCACAACATAGCATTCTCATACTCCTTGACTGATGTTTGCTTACATTGTGTTTCCTTTATCTGATATATCATTTGTGTAGACAAGATTTTTCTTGCACAACAATGACAAGTTTGGAAATATGTATACATACATTCGATTTGCCAATATTTTAACATAATTAACATGTAGTGGATATCCTGCCATCTGGGGGAGGGGTGGGGAGTTGGGGGAAAAATTTGTACCGGAAAGCTATGTAAGGGTTATTGTTGAAGAATTACCCACACATGTGTTATGCAAATAAAATTAAAAAATAAAATTAAAAAAAAAAGATTCTGTAACCTAGGCTTCAAGAATACATGAAGCCAGAATTACCAGGAATACAGGCTAATTTTTGAAAAGACAGAGAAACTATAGACTAAATTGCTGACATTTTCTGAATTATAGAGAAAGCAAGCTAGAAAAACAGCTACTTCTTCACTGACTACACTAAAGCTTTTGACTGTGTGGATTACAACAAAATATAATAAGTCCTCAAAGAGATGGGAGTATCAGATCATCTTGTTTACATCCTGAGGAACCTTTATGTAGGCCTTAGAAATAAGTTAAAACCAAACATGGAGCAACTGACTGGTTTAAGATTGGAAAAGAAATATGAGAAGGCTGTATATTGTCACCTTATTTATTTAACTTTTAAGTAGAATACATCATGTAAAATCCAGGCTGAACAAATCAAAAACTGAAATTCAGATTGCCAAGAGAAATATCAACAATCTCAGATATGTAGATGATACCATTCTCTTGGCAAAAAATGAAAAGGAATTTAAAAGCCTCTTGATGAGGGTGAAAAAGTAAAGTATAAAAGCTGGCTTGAAACATCATTAAAAAACCCAAGATTTTGGCAATTGGTCGTATTGCTTCTGAGCAAACAGAAGCTGAAAAAATGGAAATAGTGTCAGATTTTATATTCTTGGGCTCAAAGATCACTGCAGATAGTAACTACGTGCATGAAATTAAAAGATTATTCCTCCTTAGAAGGAAAGGTAGGGCAGATTTGGACAGCATACTAAAAAGCAGAGATATCACCTTGCCAGTGAAGGTCCATATAGTCAAAGTTATGTGTTTTTTTTTCATTAATAATATATAGCTGTGAGAGTTGGACTATAAGAAACATTGAACACTGCAGAATTTATGCTTTTGAACGATGGTGCTTGAGAAGACTTTTGAGAATTCCTTGCACAGAAAGAAAATCAAATCAGCCACTAGTTAAAGAAATTAATTCAGACTCCTCATTAGAAGGACACATATTGAAGGTGAAGTTTCAATGGTGAAAAGATAGTACTCAATGGGAAAGTTTGAAGGCAAAGGTAATGGCAGAGGATGAGATGGATAGATATGTCATGGAAGCAATGAACATGAACTTGAACTGACTTTGGGAAAGGATGAAAGAACCTGGCAAGCTATGTTCTATGGGGTCAAAAAGAGTTGGATAAGGCTGAATGAATGAACAACAACAAAATTCGTCCCTTTTTGGTGGGAGTCAAACTTTCATTAAACATCTTTGTAATCTCTTTTAGTGCAAGGACAATTTTTTTTCTTTTTATCATTGAGCTCCCCATGGATCTTAATAATGCTTAATAAACATTTACTGATTAGTACATAGCTTTTCTAGCCATTTAGTTTGAAAAAAAAACACAAAGAAAAATTCAAAGAAGCATACATAAATAGCATTATCAAATACATTACAAATGCTTCCAAAATGTCCTTCATTTGGTTGGCTTACCGAGGGGGGAAATTGTCTTTTTTCTTAATAAGCTAAAAGGGGGAGCCTATACTTTTTTTTTTCATTTTAAACATAAAAACAATACTGTAGCTAAACTGAATAGTCAACCCTAGATGCTGTGAACTCCCAGCTTAAAGGAAATCTCCCAACTCTCCAACAATTTCATATATCAAATCTCCATGAAATTTTGATTTATATTCAAATAGATCAAAAGATTATTCAATACTCCCAACAAAATATACTATGATTTCACTTGGAATACATTAATGTTGCAAAGATGGATTTGGAGCCCATGAGACTAATAGATTTCAACCGGTTGGATCTGAGACTTGGTGGGTCTTTTTCAGAAAATTCATTTCTGAATTTTAATTTTCTTTGTGATATGTCCATTTTTATTTTTTTCTTCAGATAGAAATCTCTGTGTGTAGCTAACCATTTTTACTTTCTACAAGAACTCTTTTCTAACTTCTTTTAATTCCAGTGCTTTCTCTCTTTTATTTATTTCCTTTTTATTCTATTTTTAGATTGTTTTGCAAATATTTGTTATATGCTTTCCTCAATCTATTTGAAGGGACTGTCGTTTACCTCTTTTTGTATGCTCTGTATTTAGCACAATACTTGGCACATAGTAGGCTCTTTTATATTTTTTGAATTGATTCAAAATATCACTGAAGGGAAAATAGGTCCAGAAAGAAAAAAAATGGGGGAGAGGCAGCTAGATGGTACAGTGGATAGAGCACCAGTCCTGGAGTCAGGAGAACCTTATTTCAAATCCAGCTTCAGATACTTACTAGATGTGTGACTCTGAGCAAGTCATTTAACCCTAATTTGCCTCCCCCAAAAAAATTTTTTAAAGGAAAAACAAATGTTTTTATTGGACTTGACGATAAATGACTTTTTTAAGTAACAGATCATTTACCCACAGACTTGTGGGAATAGTATATAATTTAGTGTATCTGTAACTCGCTAGTTCTACTAGAATAGTATTAACTTTGATTATTTTGATAAATAACCTTCCCTGAATTTTCTCTTTTCTTAGTCCCATCTGTTTAATCCCTAGGACAAGCCTGAACTTGTCAATTATGCATATTCTTATTATAAATTGATTTCATCAGATTTTTTTATTCCAAGCTGCCAGCAGTTGGGGTTGAGGGAAAAGGGAGAGAAAGCTGACTTGGCAGGATTTTAGGATACATTATGCCAGTAGGGTGAGGGAAACAAAGTATTAACAAGTGGAATAGGATTATAGAATGGGAAGTTGGAGGACACCAAGGACAAATTTTCTCTTTGAAATTTTGCTTAGTATTGGCCCTTTCTCTTTGTGGTTCTAGAACTGACTCTTTTATTACATACTTGTGATAAATAATACAATTCTACAGATGAACTGAAATATAGGCCCATCTGCAAAATCTAGTCATTCATTACAGGTACAGAATAGGTATAGGTATTTGAGTTCCCAATATATATGATTTTGCATTGTGTGAGATTCATTTTTCAAAGATATCTCGTATTACATCCCTTCCCAAATATTCCCTTAATATTGACATTATAAATGTTGTCATACACAAGAAATTTAAGCCTATTTTTTATTATTAATGAAAAAGTATTTAATACCTTTCTTAAACTGATTTAATTTCAAATCCCATTATTTTACAGATATTTAGAACTGGACAAAACACTGAAAAGCCTAAGCGAGGTAATCATGATTATTCCTTTCTTCATTCATTAGTGTGGGTACTTGGGATGGGGTGGAGAGAATAGTAAGAGATATTGTTGTACCATATTTCTGGGAAGATAGATATCACTCCTCAAATTTTCAAAGAATTGTTATGTAGAAAGAAGATATATGTGTCCAAACAGCAGGACTAGGATCAGTAGGTAGAAGTTCTAAGGAGACAGATTTGAGGTCAACATGAGAAAGATCTTCCTCATGATTTGAGTTGTTCAACAGCAGAAGACTGATTTGTGCAGTAGATATATGTGTATGTATATGTATATATATATACATATATATATATTATATTTATAGGCAACTTTACTGCTTATATAATACACAGATATGTGCATATATATAAATATGAATTATTGTTATTATCATCAAGTTCTCAATTATGGAAGTATTCATGTAAAGCAGAGTTTAGGAATGTATGGCTGGTGGGCTGTGGAAGGCTGTGAAATCATTTGCATTATCAACCACAAACAATGATGAGTTGGAAGCTAAATACAACAGTCTCTACTGCTTGAGTTCTATAAGTTAATAATTTTGTATGGCCTGTGAATGATGTTATAAGTATCCAAATAATCCTTGGCAGAAAATGTTTGCTCACCCTTAATTGGAGTTTAGATGACTATATGTTAGGGTTGCTTTAGGTAGTTAGAGTAGATGACCTTTCAAATCTTTTGCATTTCTTAGATTCTATGATTCTGTGTGAATCCCTGAGTTCAGGTACTTGACAGATTTTATTTTGCCAAAATAACATTTTTTTCACCTTTCAGTCTTATTTTATAGCATGTGGTGTACAGAACCAAAGGTCAGTCATTTTTTTAAAATTCTTAAATTATATTCTTTAACTTTTAATGAGAAACAGAATATTCACCAGTCCTGGTTACGCTTATTTGCCTCATGTCTAATTTAGAGATATCTAGTATGCCAAGACAGCATGTAGAGATAATACTTTAGATTAATGTATTATTATTCTTCTAAAGGACACAGTTTTTTCACAATTATTATCTCACTCTTCTTTAAGAATACATCTCAGAAGGGGCAGCTAGGTGGCGCAGTGGTTATAGCACCAGCCCTGAAGTCAGGAAGACCTGAGTTCAAATCTGGTCTCAGACACTTCCTAGCCGTGTGACCCTGGGCAAGTCACTTAACCCCAATTGCCTCAGCAAAAAGCAAAAAAAAAAAAAATACATCTCAGAAGTAAAGAGAGATGATGTTATGTCCTTTTTATAAAAATGAAGCACAGAAGTTAAGCAGACCACCCAAGATCTTGTAGATAGTCTGGATGAGCTAAGAGACCTGAGTTCAAGTATTTTGATTTCCATCTAGATCTAGTCCCACTTTAGCCTTGAGTGCAAACAATAGTAGCAAAAATAAGTGTCTGAGCACCATTAGTAGACCAAGGCTTAACAAAAGACAATGTAAAGGAAAAGGGGAGGGAAGGAATATTTGAAAAAAGTCCAGGGACAGGGGATAAGAGGAGAAGAGAGAGAGGGAGGAAGGAAAGAGATAAAGAAGAAAAAAAGAAAATATATATCCAGCTAAGGGTCAGAGCATTATCTATATAAATGATTCAGGTATTAATCTTTGCTTGATATCCCTAAAGGTATTCATCTAGACCAATCAATTAAACCAATAGTTTAAGGATAGCAGTCTCAATGTTTTTGGACTGTGCTAGCAAAAGAAACAGTATTATATTATAAACTTACAGTATTATATTTCATATATCATGCCTGTAAGTACACAAAAATGATGCTCTGCATTAAATGGAATAGCATGTTGACACCTCAGCAACATGTTTAATAATATAATTATGGTATATAATATCATATAATATAACACTGTATCCTGGTGAAAGTTAGAGAATCACATTCCAAGTAAACAAGATCTGTATTCAAGTTCAGCCTGTTACACATATTAACTGAATGAGTCAACAAGTTGCAATCACTCAGTGACCTGGGAAACTGTAAAACTCTGAGATGCAGAAAAATAGTTGCAGATACAGAGTTCTCTCACTGGGAACTCACTACATTAATGGAATCTTATTGGAGATTTATTTTCCCTCTCTCCTTTGATCTACCTCTATCTCTATCTTTACTTCTGCCTCCCTATCTCTGTCTGTCTTCTGGATGGCTGGCTCTGACTCATTCTGTCTCTTCTGTCTCTATCTCTCTTTCTCTTTTCTATCTCTTCCTTCTCTCTCTGTTCTCTTTCCATCTCTGTTTCTGCCTCTCTGTCTCAGTCTCTGTACTTCTTTTCTATTTCTCTGTCTCTGTCTGACTGTGTGTCTCTGTTTCTGTTTCTATCTCTGCCTCTTTCTATATTTCTTTTTCTATTTCTGTCCCTCTTTCTTTCCATCTGTCTCTGTCTCTATGTTTCTCTCTCTTCTCTCTTTTCTGTCTGTCACTGTTTCTCTCTGGTTCTTTCTCTGTCTCTCTTACTCACTGCTTCTCTTTCTCTCTCTTCCTTCTGCCTCTATCTCTACTGTCTCTTATCTCTGTTCTGTCTTTCTCTGCCCTGTTTCTCTTCTTTCTCTACCTGTCTCTGTCTCTGAGTATATATTTCTTTCTCCCTTCTCTCCCTCTCTATTTCTATATATATATATACATATGCAGAGATAGATGGATAAATAGATAGACAGACAGACAAATATACATACAGGGGTGGGGAGAAGAGAAAGAGAGAGAGACAAAGAGAGAGAGAAGGGGGAGGAGGCAGTGAGATGTAGTGGTGGGGGAAAACTCACTCAACAGAAGTTCAGTCTCTTATTTATTAGCTTTGTGGCTTTGGGTTAACTTTGCTGGAATCTTACCTCATTCTTAAATAGAGAGATTGCATTTTACACTCTTATCTCATAGGGCTATAGTGAATATCAATGAGATAATATGTGTATATGCTTTTAATGCTTAAAGCACTATGTACTAGAAGGGGATTTTTTGGACTTGTATGAATGACTGCTGCTAGTAGCAGTAGTAATAAATAGCAGCAGTGGTAGTAATAGTATTATTATTATTATTATTATCAAGCCTTTTCATCTTAGCTAAAATAAAACAGCAACAAAAAAGCAAAGTCCTTTCAGTGATCAACAGGAACATTTCAGAATGAACACCAGAGGCATCTGGAGGAACCAATCATTGCTTTCAGTCACTTCAGGAAATATACTAAAATCTATATCAAGCAATATTTTTTCATTACCACAAGAGAAATGTTCTTTGCTAATTATATACATACATGTGCATATTAAAATACAAAATTCTGTATGTATACATCCATGTAAGTATATGAAAAAGGAAACAAAAATATTGTGAAAGTTTCTTCTCACCACCACTAGATTGGAGGGAGGAAAGAAAAGATGAAAAATATGTTGAATGTGTCTAATGTAGAAATTTGTTTTATATAACTACATATTATTATAATAGGTTTTGTTTTTCTTAATTTTTCATTGGATAGGAGAAAAAGAGAATTTAGAACTGAAAAAAGTAATAAACTATGCTTAAAAGCATTTAAATAGATCTATATATATATAAAATATGTACATATATATGTTTATATTTCAAGCATAGTTATGTTATTAGTTATTAGTTATGCAATTCTCTCTTTTGAATTTCTTTCCACACTGCAGCATATCAAATTGTACATTCACAATAAAAGTGAATATGACAGTGAACATCTGCCCCTTGCTGTTGGCCTTACAGAAAATAGAGGTGCGTCCAATAGGTATGTTATCTTTATCTTATTGTGCTATTCATTTCAAATTGCTTATTCCTCTAAGAAAATCTGTGTTATGGGAAGCATTATAGCATTTTTATTAGAAAGTTGGTCACTAAGCCAGGAATATTTAATTGAAGACTGACCACTAACATGTATTGACTGTATAACCCTTGGAAAGTCTCTTAGCATCCCACTATAACAGACAGCTTTTTAAGACAATAAATTATGGAACAGATACTGACCTGCATTGTTAGAAAGAATTTCTTCACCTAGGAACTCCCCACACCAATGAAATCATGGGTCCAGTTCCATTTCCTGTACACTTATTTTAACTGTGAAAACAAAATGTATATTTCAAATGATAGGTAGAATAAATTTTATCCCTCTGTGTAAAAGAATTTTTCACATGTCCATATAACATTGCTAGATGGCAAATTTGTTATTATTTTTAAAAATCCAAATAATTCCAGGAGAAAAAAAATAGGCTACTACAAGTCATCTTATGTGATTAATCAATCATTAAGCATTCATTAAGCACCATAACATGCTGGGTACTGTGGTAGGCTCTAGGAATACAAAAACAAACCTACATTCTATCAAAATAACCTATTTTAGGCTATTACACTATAGATATACTCATGAGACCTAATGGAGAAGTGATATGGCATAATGGATGGGTCTATACAGTTTCAGGAGAACATGGATTTAAATCCTGCCTGAGATGCTTGCTAGCAGGATGACTCTAGGCAAGTCATATAACCTCTCTGTACCTCAGTTTCCTTATCTATAAACTGAAGAGTTGATTTCAATGGCCTCTAGATCCCCTATATCTCTATATTTACAATTCTGATTAATATTTTGTGTAATCAAATGGGTCGAATTAGGAAGGTAATTCATTTTTTTCTTTCTTGCAAAATTTAGAACAGTGCTGTTGCTCTTTCAAGTCTTCTTGTCCTTCGAGTCCCAAAGAATTAGAAGAATTGCAGTGGTATGTAAACAGGAGCTCTATTACTTTCCATAATAAAAAAGAACACTAGATTTGATTATTCTCTAATAACACTGATAAAAGTTTCTGGAATTACACACTGAAGTGATTTTAAACTAAGATGATATTATGTGGTTGATTGTCAATGTTGCATGAGAGCTATGGCTGTCAATTATCTGTACCAATACAGGCAGTACATAGGACACATAATACAAAAATCATTTATATTCACAGTTGGAATGTAGCATGATGAGGGAATGAAAAGACCAATCCACTTCATGTGTGACAAATTTCAAGAATATATGAAAGTCTTGAGTCCCCAAAGGTACTCATCTACCTTCAGCTAACAGCAATTGCTGAAGTGCAAATGACATTTGAGTTTTGTCAGTAATGTGCTGGAGGACCCTGCTTCTCTATACTTCTCTAGAATTGATTAGAGGAATTATAGCCATTCTGAGAAGCATCCACTGTGATGTCAGGTGGATCTTATTCCAGAAGTGCATTAGGAAGCAAGCAATGATATGATATAGAGGGAAGAATAGAACTTGTGAGCCAGTTTAGGTTCTAGCACTACCTATACGATAGTGGGAGAGGCAGGTTGCGTGGAAGTTCCATTTCTTCATATGTCAAAAGTAAATAATGATGAATATCATATAATTGTGATCAAATGAAATTTTGTCATATGCTTTGGATTTTACACAGTAGGGGAACTTCTGGATAACATTCTCCCTCTTTCAATACACTTCTCTAACTCTTTGGAAACTTAGAATGTTACAGAGCTGCCTGGATCCTTGGGAGCCAATACATATCAGAGACAAGAATTGAATCCATGTCTTTCAGACTCTGGGACTGGAGTCATTGTGCAATGTTGCCTCTCAATCGATAAGATTAATTAAGATAAAGCATTTAAAAGCATTGTAATCACTCTAAAGATATAAAGTAATTATAATAGAGATTACAGCAGCCTCAAAAATTATCAGGAATGGTCAGAGGTTTTTGGCTCTATGTCTGAGCTAGAGCTCACGTCTACTTCAGTTCATAGGGGATCATGCTCCATCAAGTCTGTGTAAGAAATTCTGGATGCAATTTCTGGATGTAAATCCATTTGGAAGCATGGGGAATCCTCATAATTCCCTGAATTCCATCTACTCACAATACTGCCATCTTCCATGGGTGCACAGGAAAGAGTCCTCACTCTATTTCAAGTATTGTCAAATCATGGTAGCCCTGGAGATCTTGAGGACTAATTTCTGCTATTAGCTAGAAGCTCATTTGACAGACCTTGAGATGTCTCACTAGCAGCTTTCTGAACGTAGGGCAACCAGCCACATGCTAGAGTATTTCAAGAGCCTTCAAGAAGAATAATATGCCATACAACTCCCTGGATCTAGCTTTCAGTCAATTTTAATAGCATCAGGCACCAAAGCTAAATGGCCATGATAATCAATCAATAAGCATTAATTAATCACCAATTATATACCATTGTGCCAGGAGCTGGAAATATTAATTCAAAAAATTAAACAATCCCTACTTGCCAAGAACTTTCATTCTATTGAGTTTTGAGGGAAACAACTACCTATAAGTATATACAGAAAATATATAAAGACAGAAAATTTCAATACAAAGTAGTTTGAAGGGGATGGCCTTCACAGATGGAGATATCACTTTCATATAGATCATGATGCCTGAATCGCATCTTGAGGGAAAAGTACAATTCTACAGGACAAAGGTGAGAAGTGGTACATTCTAGGCAGAAAGGTCCAGAGATGAAAGATGGAGCATCAGGGGTAAGAGATAGAGAGAACACCAGTTTGTTTGAGTGTGGGAGAAGGAATAATGTATGGTGTAGTTGGAAAGATAGATTATGAAGGATTTTAAAATCTAAGTAGAATTTAAATTTTATCCTTGAAGTAAAAGGCAACCACTAGTTGCCTATTACTAGGAGCAGGAGATTGATGTGACACATTTAAGGGGAATCACTTTGGAAGCATGGAGAAGCACTTTTCAGTGTGGAGGAAGGACTGAAGTGGGGGGACGGGGTAAATTGAGATAGGAGATCATTTAGGAATCTGTTCCATTCAATTCAATACACATTTATTAAGCATCTACTAGATGTCAAATGTTAATGTGCCGTTGCAGCAATCTAAATAAGGGGTGATTAAGATTAAACTAATAATAAGAGATAACATTTATATAGCACTTGAAGATTTGCATCTATGTATGTATATTTATGTGTGTATAGAAATATATGTACATACATACAAACAAGAACATATATACATGTGAATGTATATATGTTCTTGTTTGTTCCTCACAACAAATTTGTTAGATAGGTACTAATGTTATCTCATCTTACAGATGAAGAAACTAAGATTGAGAGTTTAAATGACTTACCTGGAGTCATATAGGCAAGAGGTGCTTTACTAATAAAGGTATTATATTCAAATCAGATATTTTGGATCATAAATTAGGAAAAGCAATAATAATAATAATAGCTAGCATTGATATAACGTTTTCAAAGCACTTTATGCATAAAAACATGTATATATTCACATACATATCATTAATTTATGCAATTTGGGGTATTGGGATGTTGTAATTCAACGTGAAAGCCATCAGACTTTGAAGGTTTCACAAGGACCATTCTTTAAGCAATCAGGCCAACAGTGGCAGTTTCACAACCAATCTCGATATAATGTGCAGCTATTCTAGAAAGAGGAAACATGTGGTTGCTGTTTGGGTAATTAAGAATATACCAAGAATAAGGAATTGGGTTGGGGGAGAAGCAAAACATATGGATGTTTTGCTGTTACTTTCACCTGACTAGTGCATCAAAACATTTGAGAAATAGTAATAGCTAAGGATTTGTATTGCACATAAAGACTTGCAAAGTGCTTTATAATTATTACCTCATTCCATTCTCACTACAATCCTAGGAAGTAGGTGCTAGTATTACCCTCATTTTACAGATGAGGAAACTGAGACTGAGAGACTAAGAGATTTGCTCAGAGTTATTCAGGTCAAATACCTAAGCAAGATTTAAACTCTGGAGACTTTCTTACTCTAAGTACAGCAATCCATCCTCTATGTCATGTACCTGCCTCTAGCTTTGTTTCATTCCCATGAGTTTTGGGATATAGGGAGCTGAAGATGTAGAAATAGAGGCTGGAAGTAGCAGAATTCTGCCATTAGCCCCCCTCCCAAATGAAGTAAATTTTAAGAGATCCTCATTTGATATGCTAGATATGGTTCTCTAAAACTTTCAACCATGGCTCATGTTGTTTTCTTAGATTTTTTTTTCCTTTTTTTTCTTTTCTTTTTTAGTGATCTACAAAAACCAGTACGTTGTCAGGATGATTCCAGTCATCTATCCAGTCCAGTTTTTCCATCCCTTGGAAAATCTATTCCAGCTTCTCCTCTTGCCACTTTTTCCTCTAAAATTAGTTCAACTTTTATTCCTCTGAATATATCATCTGCAAATGGACTTAGTACACCTCTCATTCAGTCTGCAACCTGGGATATTCATATTTCTCCCACTCAATCCTCCAGTGAAACTGTTACGGGGCTGCCTCAACCAGATTCTTCCACATCATCTACCCTAGAAACAATATCTTCCACCATAATCCCTTCTATTCACTCTTCAGTCTCATCTACCATCATTTCTGCTTCTGTTACTGACTCCGCAACTAGCCTACCTCATGGAATTATTGGTAAGTATGAAAACCAAGATAATATTAAAACAAAAAATACTGGGACTATTAGCCTGCTTAGGATAGCAACTTTTGCAAGCTATGTGGCTTTTTTCTTGAGGAAATTAGATTCCACAATGGTATGAGAAATGATTATTTCTCTTGTATTTGATAACTAATTATTGTATTGGGATCAAGACTTTTTGCCTTTTCTACTTTCTCATCTAGAAACCAACCAGTGTAGGAAATCTTTCTAAAACACTAACCCAGCCAAAATAACTGAAATCTAATCAAAGACAGTAAAAGAAATTCTAAGTTTGGGCTAATGGATGCATTCCTACTCACTATGTTTACTCCAACAGGTCTCCAAAAGTTTTGATTCTTCCTTTTTTATCAGACAACTTCCATTGACAAGTCTCTTTGACCAAGATTTGGATGATTCAAGTCATTATCCCAAGACCCTCATTATAATATAGTCTAGCCTTTCATTGTAATATTCATTTTCTCATTAATTGTTAACCAATCAGAATTGCTTGCCACCCTCATGAACACCTGCTCTTCCGAAGGCATATATACTGAGAACCCACCCCTTTTTATTCATGTTGGAATTAAAATGATTAAAATAACCCAAAAACTATATCTCTCAAATCTTTTTAAATGCCACAACTTATAGAATGTTGGAATTGGACTTAGCAAAATTTGAGTCTAATTCTTGCTTCAAATGCTTGCTGTGTAACCCTGGGTAAATTACTTAATCTCCCTTAGAGGTAATAATAGTGCCTACTCCACAGGATTGTTGAGAAAATAATGAAACATATAAGTAAACCTTGCAAACCTTGCAAGTATTTATCTTTTCATATCTTTGCAAACCTCTAAGTACTTTAGAAATAAAAACTATTATATTTTAATACAACACCAAAAGTTTGTTCCAACACAGTTTTAAAATCTATTGCCCATGAAATCATTCCTAAAACAAAAATATAGCTGAGTTTGATAAGATAATAGAGAAATCAAGATGAAGAGACACATCAGTTGACAAGAGAACTATTGTTTAAAAGGATTCATTTTACCTGTGAGGAAAAAGAAAGGCAAAAGTCTGTAAATGACTATTTTTAAGAATCCTAAGAACACTCTTGATTTGAGAGAGTTACTGGAATAAAAAACAAATTTAAAACTTTGTCTCCATAGATATTTATTAATTTACAGAGAAGAGAAAAAGGAGGCAACAGAACAGGGAAAGAAACCAAAACCATTGTGAATATTTTCCAGATTTTAAATGTAGTGACAGTTGGATTTTTCTTGGGGGATTTGTTCCATTTGGTGGATGAAAAACAAAGCCAAGTCCTCTGTCAACACAGAGAGCTTAAGTAGGGAAATTAAAAGTCAATTGTCCTATCATTCTGGGCCAAATGTACTTACTTATACCAATTGAGTCATGACAGAAATGGAAGAGACCATAGGCTTCCTCTGTGGTATTTGTTATAATCCTGCATGATATATGTGCTTCTTTTTATAACTTACAACTCCGTCTGATTTACCCCCTTTTCTTTTAACAAATGGGGTCTTTTACTTCTGTCATGAATCAATCAGTGTAGATAATTACATTTAGCTTTTTTTCTTCACCAAAAATTCAGCTCCTTTTAAGCTTGCTGTCAATGTCATGAACTACCAGAACCCAAAGAAAATAAAAATGTCCTTTTGAATGTTAACAGTTGCAAACCTTTATCTATTTACTAATGTCATCTCTCTTCCCTTCCCCAAAGATTTCCACAATCCCACACCCTAGATTCCTCCCACCTCACCCCCAAGCCAAATTTTGCTGCCTGTTCTTCCTGGCTTGACATTGGGAAGGTCACAATAACTGCTATATATGCTATCTCCTGCAATACATATCTTTAAAATATAGAGAAAGGAAAGAGTAGAGAACTAGGAAAAGAGAGAGAAAGAGAGAAATCTCAAGGCCCTGATAATAATCTAGAGGCACAACTTCCAAGAACTTTCATTTGCTGCCAGCTTAAACTGTTCAGCATTCCTCATGGGAAAAAATACTATACTATTCACAAAGAAAACTTTGAGAACTACTGACTTGCACACAATATATTCACTAACAGAATCTTTCCAATATTTATTCATTTTCCTAAGAGATTTATATTCCAAAAGACTTACCTCTCACTATTGTTGGGACATTTGCTTTTTCTGCCCCTTCCCCATATCCTAAACTATAATTGAGTCAATTCCCTAGCTCTTAGTGGAGAAAATATTGCTCTAATGAATATAAACTATAATCTACTTTCCCCTAATTCACCTAAGAGTATATAAACACTCATTTTTTAAATATGCAGGAGGAATAAATAGTGGGTAAAAGTAGCAACGAAAGGCTGAGAAAGCTGTGAAGGGTCTATCTAGCCTCAGGATAGTGAGTGAAGAAGCAAATCACTCCCTTCCCCTTCCAGTGGTTGATTTCTTAGGAACAAAGTGATGTGCATTAGACCAGGAAGAATGAGAGGTTCAGGAGTCACTTAAGGTATAGCGGAACTGTTTCTCTGATTCTTCCCAGAACTTCATTTTTCCTTTGGGTTGCATCCATTCCACCTGTGCCTGGCCAAATTTTTATAATAATTTTTCACTACTGCCCTACGTGATTATTGTATTAAGTAAAGATTTTTCTTTGCCATAGAAAATTTTACCACCAGCAGCATAAGTGCATCTGAAATTGAGAACAAAGTATCTCAAATGGAGAAGTCTCTGTCCTCAGATAGCTTGGAGCCTAGCCTTGCGGAGGAAATGATCCGTGAAGTGAGCAGACTCCTCCATGCCCCATCAGTCCTGCTCACCCCTTTGTCTCAAAGGTATTTATCTGCTTCCGAATTGACAGAATCCACGGTACTTCTTCAGGAGATAAAGAACCCAGAATGATCTTGTATACCAATACTAAGTCTATAGCATTGGACACCTATAGAAGCATAGTCTCCAGAGCATGAGAAGTGATCTACCCCCTGACTCAATCTGGAGGATGGCACTGAGTTTTTATCTCAGGAGGGTCATTAGAAAATGGTCCTTTCCTCCTCTAAAACACACGACATTTTCATCCCTCCTAATTCTAAAAAGCTAAGTGTATTTAAAGGATCTTAAAGATATAGCTTGAGAAGTAGTTATAAGAACTGGGGATATTTAGAATAAGAAATCTTTCAACAAGAGGACTGAGACCTCGGGAAAGGCATAGTCATCAATAAGGATCCAGTTAGAGACAGTTGGGTTAGAGACAGAAAGCCGAAATGAAAATAAAGAAATGTATTACCACACAAGCAGCTAGGTGGTGAGTGAATAGAGCACCAGCTCTGAAGTTAGAAGGACCTGAGTTCAAATGTGGTCTCAGACACTTCGTAGCTGTGTGACCCTGGGCAAGTTACTTAACCTCAATTGCCTCAGCAAAAAGCAAAAAAAAAAAAGTATTAGCATGGTAAGGAAGAAGTCAAATAGTAGGTTTAACTTTCTAGGATACCTATTTGATTTTTATTTAACTTGGACAATCAGTAGCATTCTGTGACAACTTAGGATAGATAAGTAAGATCTTCTTTCACAGGAGAAGGAAGGATAGGAAAGAGAGGAATCATCCAAAGGAGAAAAGCAGGAGTTTTAGGGAAATATTTGCTACGTAAATAACAGGGATTGTTATTAGACTGAGAAGATGTTTCTTGTATAAGTATAGAAAACAAGGGGAGATGACCAAATAATTTTACAATTAGACAAGACTGAAGATATATATATATATATATGTATATATATATATATATATATATATATATATCTTCTATCCAAGGACAACAAATAGTGATTACAACAGTGGATAAAACTTTCCTCTTTACATAGCTTGTTTAATTTTAATTTTCTTTACTTTCCTCTGTGAGGCCATCAGGTAGTCAGAAAATTTTCTACACTGGTAGTCCATCAAAATGTAAAATGACTGTGGTTCCAATTTTCCCCCTGTATTAACTCTTGGCAAGAAAACTTGGTGTTCCCATATTTGTATGTTGGAGTATGGTAGGGTGAGAGGGAGATATAATCAACATCTTCAAATACTTGAAGAGTCTCTGGATAAAAGATTGTAGATCAAAAAATTAGAGTTTGAAAAGATCCTATAAATCATCTAATCCAAACTCCTTGTTTTACAAATGAAGAAATTGAGGTCCAGATAGAGTAAGGGACTTTTCAAAGTCTCGCAGATAGTCGGACTGAGACTTGAATTGGTATAGGACATCTGACTAGAAATTTAGCCTTGTTTGTTAAGGGTAATTCATGCCTCAGTAAAGAACTGATCTTTGTGACATTTGAGGTACTTTCTAGATTTGAAACAATCTTATCCTACAAAGTGAATCTTGCTAAGATTGATGATTAGATAGAAACAAGGAGGATTTGGATTTTGAACTGTTTTCTCTTCTATTATAGGTTGCTAAAAGTAGTGCATGATATTGGCTTGAAATTGAATTTTTCCAACAAGACCATCAGTTTTACCTCACCTTCTCTGGCTCTGGCTGTGGTCAAAGCCAATGCCAGCACTTTCACCAAAACCACTTTTGCTGCCCAAGATCCTTCAGATCTTCAGGTAAACACTACTTTAATTTTTATTTAATGTGGAAACATTTTAGCTTATCTCATTTTCTTTCAAACCAATTTTTTCAATATAATTTGAGCTATTATATTATATATAATGTTTAACAACAATGCTTATGGGATTATGGTATGTGGGGAGGAGGCACATTAAGTTTAGAGACAGTCATTCCCACCTAAGGTACATGTGAAGTTTGTTCATTGACCTGATGGACCTTATTTGCAGAAACTGTTACTCAATATTTCACTCCTTATATTCATCACCATTTGAAACCCTTACTAAAAAAGAAAGCTGGGAAGAAAGAGAAAGAGAGAGAAAGAGGAAAAGGGGAAAGGAAGGAGGGAGAACAGAGAAAGAGAACTATTACTGTCCACAAAAATGATTTGTCCACACATCATTTACCAGTTTCCCACAGCTATCCTGTGTTCCCAGCAAATTTGAAAATATTTCTTTCTTTTCTTTTTGTGATTGTTTTGCTTCATATCCCATATGCAGATAGTTGAAAATGACTTTGTAACTGTTAGAAATACATTCTTGACACTGAAAATCAAATACTGAGGAAAATTTATTAAAGAAGAACCTTGGGGAGCTAGGTGGCGCAGTGGATAGAGTAGCAGCCCTGAAGTCAGGAGGTCAAATGTGACCTCAAACACTTAACAATTCCTGGCTATGTGACCCTGGGCAAGTCTCTTAACCCCGATTGCCTCAGCAAATGAAGAAGAAGAAGAAGAAGAAGAAGAAGAAGAAGAAGAAGAAGAAGAACAAGAACAAGAACAAGAAGAAGAAGAAGAAGAAGAAGAAGAAGAAGAACAAGAACAAGAACAAGAAGAACAAGAAGAAGAAGAAGAAGAAGAAGAAGACGACGAAGAAGACGAAGAAGACGACGAAGAAGACGAAGAAGACGACGAAGACGAAGAAGACGACGAAGACGACGAAGAAGACGACGAAGACGACGAAGAAGACGAAGAAGACGACGAAGAAGACGAAGACGAAGACGAAGAAGACGAAGAAGACAAAGACGAAGAAGAAGATGAAGACAAAGAAGACGAAGAAGACGAAGAAGACGAAGAAGAAGAAGACGAAGAAGAAGAAGACAAAGAAGAACCACCTTAAGGAATGTCTTAACATTTCTGGCCAGAAGCAGGCTCCCCTCCTTGGGAAGAGGGAGCTTGGAGCAAGAAGTGGGAGAAGCTTTATACTTGTTAGTTTGGTGCAACTCCTCCCTTCAAACTGATTGCTCTGTTCCTTCCAAGTTACAATCTTTCTGATATGCCCACTACATATTTCTCCCTCCCTCACCATACATCCCATGTTCAAAAATGGCACAAAACTCCTCCTACGGAGTATGTTGTTTAAGATTCAATTAGCCGGGGGCAGCTAGGTAGCACAGTGGATAGAGCACCAGCCCTGAAGTCAGGAGGACCTGAGTTCAAATCTGGTCTCAGACACTTAACATTCCGTAGTTGTGTGATCCTGGGCAAGTCACTTAACCCCAATTGCCTCAGCAAAAAGAAAAAAAAAATGATTCAATTAGCCTATTAAGCAGGCACAGTAGTGATTTGGCCAAGCCAGGTTATTGACCCCAACTAGTTTAGGCTGGATCGGTTATTATCTTAAGTTTGTGGTTTTCTCAAAACCACAAGACTCTTTCAGATTAAATCCACCTGAGCCTTTCCAGCTCCTCAATTCCTTGTTTGCTCAAGGCTTCTGAAAGATTGAAAATTAATTGTTCTGTGGAATCTGAACCTTCTTTAACCTCTCATATTCTGAAAACCTCTTGGTTAGTGGTACCTACACTATCCTACACTACCCTGAAGCTTGAAACACTGTGGAAACTGAGTTTTTCAGTATTTTTCACATGATTGTTGAGAATTTCTAGTGTGGGAATTCCCTCTAGTATCATACATCACAACCAACCAGGTCATTTAGTTGAGAAATCCTCGGCATAGTGAAGCCCCCAGTAAAGTGAATCTATTTACCTCTGGAAACTCTAGGGATCAACCTCATTAATTACTTCTGGAATATATGACAATTAAGGTATTTAGCCAATGACAACTGCCGGGTGACCCACCAGACACCAGAGAAATCTTTCAGCTTCATATTTTATCCAGTCATCCAACCAAGATATCTAATTACCTCTCTGGTGACCCCCACTTCATGCCTTTCACCTTTCCAGAACAAAACACTCATTTCTTGAGGGGAAAGAGTCTTGAAGTAAATATATATTGATATCCCTAGCACTTAGCACAATGGATGCCAAATAGTCAACTTAATTAATGGTTTTTTTTTTTCATCGATTCAGTGTGGGGTCCTTCATCAAACTGACTACTTAGAGATTTCTAAAAGTGAAGGTAAAAGGTTTATTAAAATCTTAAAAGAAGCAGGCAGTCCCCTCCTCCTGGACTGTCAACAATGAGGAGTGCCCACTAAGAGCTGAAAAACACAGGTTAAATGGACAGGCACTGCCCAACTCCCTCCCCCAAAACCCCCTTATGCAAGCTTTTGTCTTGATTGGCTCTTGCAGTTACTTTTCCCTATATTGTATGTGAAGTGATTATGGGTTAACTAAAAATAAGGTAATGCAAGCAAAGGTTTCATTATTCTAAAATTAGATGATTTCTAGGAAACTGAAAGTCAGGCCTTGAGACTGAGGCCCAAGGCTTCACATACTTTAGCAGATAGTCTCTGAGAAACCACAATATCCATTCTATACAATCTCACCTCTCCTATGCCTATAATGCTTAGGGAGAAACTGAAGCAGTATCACACATGGAAATTAGGTAATGCTTTATTGATGTTAATTGAGAGTTCAGAATCCATAGCTATGGATCAGGACTGGGGGGACTCATGTCTCAAAGCACGCAATCCAGGCCAGAGACTAACACAGCCACAGCCATGTTAGCCGACTGAATACAAAGTACTCAGTGATGTCATCAAGGAACTTCAAACATTATATAGGAATCCTATAGCTCAGGGAGACAAAGAACTCATGGGAACAGCTGAGCACATCTGGCGTCCAAGGAAACCATAAATTCAGTTCTGGCAGGTTAGGAGTAAGGAGCCTTGCCAAAGCAGACTGCTTGTCTGGGTCATAGATAAATAAGAGGTAGGTTGAGGCTGACCATCTGGAGGTTTTATTATTACTTTGGAATGTGAGTCCAATTATTTCTGAAGGTCAGGAAGTGGGGATTCTATTCTGGAACAGAGCAATTAAGGGAGACTGAAACAGCAATTAAGGGAGACTGATACTGCAACTGAGGGAAATTGAGACAGTAACTGAGGGAAACTGAGACAGTAACTGAGGGAGACTGAGACCAGCACAACATGCCCTACTGTGGCTTCTCATCAAAATTTCTCAACATCCTCTTCCACAACCTTGAGCAGCTTCCAAATTAGCTTCCTGTATAGTTTGAACCAGCATTTTATTTCTATGCTGTTCCTTCTTATCTCTTTCTCTCTCTCTCTTGCTGCTGCTCTCTCTTGTCTCTCAATTCCTTCCTGAAATCATTCAGACTGTCAATTGTTTCTACAAATCAACCTTAAAACTTAACAGAGTTCCTTTAATCAACAAAACAGACAGACAAGTCACAAACACTGACCACACAGATATAACATTTAACACATATAAGCTAGGGGCTTTTAGCTGGCACTTCCTGACATGGCTTCTTCTTTTGGGGCTTCGACTGCACTTTGCCCATAAGTTATCCAGGACCATAGTCCTCTATATTCCAAATTAATCCAACAGAGGTCGCCCTCTGCCTGCAATCACTCAGGAGCCCTTTCCGCTGGGATCATTGCAGTCCACTTCACTATACAATTTACATGAGAGGCTCTTTCTCTCAGGTCTCCCTGACCCAGCCAATGGACCCCCAGACTCCCGAGTGCTTACCTTTGGGCTATATGTGTATAGGTTCTCCTGACTGGGAGCTCAATCAATCCAACATCTGCAGATGGAGCCTCAGGTCCATTTTTTTATCATCTTTCCTCTTCACTGAGTTTCTCCACTTCGGGCACTTGGCTCAGCAGGGAGGAGAAACACCACCCCGCTCCTGAGACCATAGGAATAAAGTGTCCCACGAGCACCTGCCCCCAAATAGGATAGTGGTCATTCCCCATCAAGTCACATGACCCCAGTCGAGCCCCCCCCAAACTGTGTGGGGTACAGAGACCCTAACCAAATTGACTACTTAGATACTTCTAAAAGTGAAGGTAAAAGGTTTATTAGAATCTTCTGAGAAGCAGGCAGTGCCCCCTTTCCTGGACAGTCAAGAATGAGGAGCCCACTAAGAGCTGAGAAACACAGCTTAAATAGACAAGCACTACCCAACCCCTCCCTAAAAACCCCCTTATGCAAAGTTTTTGTCTTGATTGTAGGTGGAGTGATTATGGGTTGACTAAAAATGAGGTATTGCAAGCAAAAGTTAAATTATTCTAAAATGAGAAGATTTATAGGAAATTGAAACTTTGGCCTTGAGACTGAGGCCCAAAGCTTCACATACTTTAGCAGATAGTCTCTGAGAAACCACAATATCCATTCTACACAATTCCTTCATTCAATCATTCAGTGATTTGCCCAAAGTCATGTTTAAGAGGTCATATTTGAAATTAATTCTTCCTGAATTTAAACCTAACACACCATCTACTGTTGTATTATCCCTACACTCCATCTTCTTTATAGGACTTAATTGAGTATCCAAAGCAAGAGAATGTTAGCTCCTTGAGGTCAGTCAGTCTTTCTTTTCTTTTTTTTCTTTTCTTTTCTATTCTTTTGTTTTGTTTTCTTTCTTCTTTCTTTCTTTCTTTCTTTCTTTCTTTCTTTCTTTCTTTCTTTCTTCCTGTCTTTTCTTCCCCAGTGACTAGTGCATTGTTCAGTCAGTCACGTCCAACTCCCACAATAAGAACCAGAAGAGAATTTAAATTGTTTCCCCTTGTTCCAAAGATTGTGCTCTTTACAATACACCATGCACTACTTTTCAATTTAGCTAGAGAATAGCCATTATGGGAAAATGGAAAAGTAACTTTTTTTTTCTAAAAGTAGCCAAAAACTAACAAAAATTTGCCTCACTCTTTATATCTGTTCTCAAGGCACTGCCAACTCCAGTAACAAATGACTAAAGAGTCAAAGAGATTTTGTAAGCGCTGTTTTGGAGCTGTAAGCTCCAAAAAATATCAAAGAGCTCACACAGGTTAAAAGCAAAAAGCTTTCTTTATTACATTGAGGGAGAGAAAGTAGACACATATGTAAGAGCCTCCTCTGGTAGAAGACCTCAGGCAGTGGGACTAAACTTTGATTTATATATTTCTGGCTAGATAAAAAATTGAAAAGTGTAGCAACTGTGGTAAGGTGCATCAACAGCAACAGTAAGGCAAGATTTTCTAGTGACAAAAATTTCCTTCATGGCAGGGCTTCATGTCTGAACTTTCTTATGCCTGTTGGAGATCAGATACTATCAGTGCTATGATGTAGTTGAAGCATAGGATGAGCACAAAGGATTGTTGTTATATCAACCTCAGGGGACAGCTTGCTTCCTGAAAAACCAAATGACTCTTGATAATAAAAAAGAGAGGAGTAGAAAGAGAAGGGTGGTCTTGGATCCTGATATTAATAAGCTGAAGACAAACTGCCTAAGTAGTACCAAGCAATAATTTTAACTTCAGTCCTATCATCTAATCAAATGTTTTTAACTCATCCTTTTAAATTTGCTACTGACTTCTGCCCCCAGGACCTCGTATTCAAACCTTCAACTTTTTTAAATTATGCTCCAAAATTTTTCATATGTCTCTGGATTTATTTTCAGGTTACTTTGGACACTCAAGCTCCTGAAAATAGTATTGGTATTATTACCCTCCCCGCCCAGTTGTTGGACAATTTATCAGCTGCAGAGACAGAGATAGCATCTCGAATCCAGTTCAACTTTTTTGAGACACCTACCTTATTTCAGGTAATATTTCTATTAGTTTCTTCTGTTTCTTTTAAATATCCCTAAACTCATTGTGAATAAATGACTCCATTAAAAAAGATACTATCCATATAATTTATGTGCATTTCTCAATTGATTTCCTTTAAAAGCTTCTCAGTAAATGAAACTTTTGGGGGGGAGTAAATTACTTACTGTAATTTATAATATGGAGAAGATAATTCCTTGAAATTAGGTGTGTTGCTACTATAGATGGCCCAATGATATCTAAGGACTCTTGAAGTGCTAATATTCTGTAAACCTAAAGATTTTTCCCTTTGATCACTTTATGACTTTTTTTTTTTTTTTGGTGTTTTAGGATTCCTCACTGAAGAATATCTCTCTGATAAGCTATGTTATATCTTCAAGCGTCACTAATTTAACAATCAAGGACTTGACAGCAAATGTGACTGTCATGCTACAGAATACAAGGCCTAACCAGGTAAACACTCATGGTGGTTTTATGCTGACTATTCTTTTTAGTAGACTTAACTTGGGAAGACGAACCAGATCTAGGCACAAAACTAAATCATCCAGGGTGCTAGTTAGGACAGTGTGTGAAACATTTCCTCTCCATCATCATTTTTTCATTCATTAATTCATTCAAGAAACATTTATCAAGTGTCCAGACTCTGTCCCTGGAACCACTATAGGAGGTGAGTTTTTGCCTTATTTTTCCTGGAATCAGGACTCCTCATAATTTTGTGGACTACATTTCCAAGCCCATGCTTATAATCCCAGCTATTAGTTGTCATTCCTATTATGTGTTGTCTTCACTATTTAAATATAAACTTCCTAAAGGAGCTCAGCACTATGTATGCTCATAGTAAATGATTAAATAATGTTGTACCTATCATCTCTCTCTTCCCCTCTCCCCTCTTATTTTCTTTTCTCCTCCTCCTCCTCCTCTTCTTCTTCTTCCTTCTCTCCCTCTCCCTCTCCCTCTCCCTCTCCCTCTCCCCCTCCCTCCCTCCCTCACTCTCTCTCTCTCTCACACACTCACTCCCACACCACATCTCTCTCTCTCTCTCTCTCTCTCTCTCCCTCCCTCTCCCCAACATTAAACTCAAAATTTGGGGGTTTTAGAAGATTAAGACATTTACTATCTCAACAAATTAATATACAATGTACACAAATTCACAAATTTAAATAAAATAAGTGCGTAACAGCAATATTGTACAAAATACTAGGAGACCAGGTAAATGTGAAATAAGTACTAATCTGGGTGATCAGGAGAACAAGAGAGCTTTGCCTCTATTAACAAACTTTAGACTATAACTCATTCTAAAGATCAGACATAAGAAGAATGAGAAAGTATAAATCTCATGGTTTTTTTTTCCATAAATCACTTGCTTCCCAACTTTTCTTATATAATGTTTATAAAAACATCTTATTTCTCCCTTATAGGATAACTTAACTGTAAAATGTGCATTTTGGGACCTGAGCAAAAACGGTAGGTTTTTCTGTTATCCCTTCCCCTTAGCCCATACACATCCATTAGTGTCATTGATAGTACTATTTCTTCCCATGCTAACAGATGGCAGAGGAGGTTGGTCATCCAAGGGATGCATAGTGAAAGACAAGAGAATGAATGAAACAGTTTGCTCTTGCAACCACCTTACAAGCTTTGGAGTTCTGCTGGTAATGTACCAATTTAACAGGATCTCAGATTTAAAGGCTAGCCACTATTAAGTGTATTGACACTATGTTGTGATATCTATCAAATAAATGTCTTTACTTTCTAGCTGTGTTATCCTGGGCAAGTCACTGAACCCCAATTGCCTCAGCAAAATAAATAAATAAATAATGTCTTAATGAACTAACACAGATGAATATGTTCAAATGAATAATTTTTCTGAGCTAATGGAAAAGCATGGAATATAAGTATATTTTTATTATTACAAGTTTTTACCTACATATATTTGTGGAGGTTAAATATACATATAGATTGGCTAATATTTACCTTGTGTTTTAAGGTTTACAAAGAACTTTTACTAATATCATTTTATTTGATCCTCACAATAACCTTGTGAAGTAGGTTGCACTCATATTCCTTATTTTATAGATAAGAAACCTGAGATAGACAGAAGATAAGTGACTTGCTCAAGCTCATACAGTAATTGTCTGAAGTTCAATTTTTAATTCATAACTTCTTGGCTCTATTTCTATCCACTGTACCTACAAATGAGTTCCTAAAAAATAACTAATAACACCATTAAAATATTAAATTTAGATATAATAATAATTATGAAATATAGAATCATCTTTTATTTCATTATGAATATCTGGTAGAGACAAGTAGGTGGTATAAGGAATAGAGTGCTAGACTTAGAATCAAGAAGATCTGAGTTCAAATCCTGACTCAGACATTTAATAGCTATGTGACTTTAGATAAATCATTTAACTTTTCTCAGCCTAAGTTTTATCAGCAGTAATAAGAATAATATTATAAGCTACTTCACAGAGTTATTCTGAAGATCACAATTTATGATATCTGTAGCCCTTCAAAACTTGAAAACAATATATAAATGTTATTTTTAAAGATTATATAGTAAAAATAATCTCCACTTTTTTAGGACTTGTCCAGAACACCCTTACCACCTGTCCAGATGTTGATTCTTACATTCATCACCTATATTGGCTGTGGTTTGTCTGCAATTTTTCTTTCAGTTACCCTGGTAACCTACATAGCTTTTGAGTAAGTATTCTCCCTTTTAAACTAAAAGTTTGGCCATTGTTGTTTGACCAAGATATTAGTAACGTTCCCAAAATGTGTTAATTACCAATCTGGTATAATGCCATACTAGACACAATGTAAAGACAGTTTATGAATACTTAAATGCTCCACTGACTCTGTCAGTTCGTGAATTTGAACTTCCAATGATGCACATTTCAAATCTTCCCACACCTATCCATCCATTGTGACCCTTATCTATATCTTCCTATGAGTTTGTTCAAGGAATGAATCTGCCCTATGAACAGGAGGTCTTCCTTACTTTCTCCTCCTGCAGACTTAAAATCTGAATAGTAATACTGTGGAGAGTTGTTAAAAATACAAATTGAATTAAGTTAAGAATTTGGGCACATGGGGAAAAAATGGAAAAATATGAGTTGTATGATAGTACAAATGAATTCAGAAGTGGTTGAAATACAGCAATGCTAACCTAGATGGAGAGTTTTCATAAGAATGCTTTGGATAAAGGCCTAGAAAGATGACTTTCTTAACCAATTTATACATGACACAAAGCTAAAAGGGATAATTCATATTGGATGACAGAATCAGGATGTAAAATTTTCTTGACAGGATAACAAAGATATAAGTAAATCTCTGCACTTAGATTAAAATCATTGCAAAAGTAAATAATAGGGGAAATTTAGCTAGATATCAGTTTTTGGAAATAAATATACAGATAAATAGATAAATAAATGAATGAATGAATCACTAAATAAATAAATGAAAAAGAACTAAGGACTTTAGTGGATTTCATCCTCCACAGAAACTAAGAGTAGAACATGGCAACCAAACAAACTAATAAATATAAAAGTTAAATTATATCAATATCTTATAAAATATTTATAAATTTTATTACATTAATACCTAATGATATGTTAATGCTAATCACGCATAATTTTATTAATATAATATAGTAACAATGTGATTATTATAATTATAACATAATAATATAATTACAATGTTAATAATATATTAATATCATGTTCAGAATAAGGGAGTTAATAGTCCCAATGTAGTTTGCTTTTTTCAGAATATAATCCAGAGTACCAGGCTCTGCTCTAGCTACTGTATTTTAGTAAAGATATTGAAAATGTGGAACATATCTAAGAATTGTTTACCAGGAGGACGAAGAGACTTTAAAGTATGCCACACAAGAATGAATTGCTGGATTTAAGGATTTAAGGAGAAGACCTAGAGAACATATAATACTTTGCTTGGATCGATTTAGGGAAAAAATGGTTAATGGATGAAAGTAATTAGACATTAATATAAAAGACATTAAAGAATAGGGATCTTTATTGTCTTTTCAACTCTAAGATTCTTTAATTCAAAGAAATAGATGGATTTAGTAGCTTTTTATATGATGTATCCAGAAAATTGCATGTCAGAGACTGGGCATTGCCATTTTTCTAGTTGGTTGAAGGTTTCTTGAAATAAATGGGGGGTATCAGGAACTGACAGAATAATAGGAAGGAAAGAGTATGTATGCCAGGGCAGTAGGAATAGCAAATTTCATAAAACAGGTAGAATCTTTAGCAGATTTTTAGGAAAATGTTACATTGCTTTTCTTTGCTATTTCACTCATTTTTCGGTCATGCCCAACTCTTCATGACCCCCATTTGGAATTTTCTTGGCAAACATATTGAAATGGTTTGCCCTTCCCTTCCATTTTACAGATGAGGAAACTGAGGTAAACAGTATTAAGTGTCTTGCAGAAGGTCACACAGTAAATGTCTGAAGCCATATTTGAACTCAGGAAGATGAGACTTCCTGATTCCAGGCCAGGTACTCTATCCACAGTGACACATGGTCACTTTTTTATCTTACTCATAATTCTACTTGGAAAATGTTATATAAGTCTCTCTGCTTAGAGATCTATTAGAAAAGAGCAAAGAAGGCAATGATGGAATATTAGAAATAGGAATTAGACCACTAATTAAATTCAGTAGGTATATTCTAAGTGAGACAACCTTCTCTACCAGCACAGACTGACTTCTCAGTTACTTAGACTTAAAGGACTTCCCAGAACATGGAGAGGTTAAGCCCCTAGTCAAATAGTCCATGTGTGGCAGGAGTAGGACTTCGACCTATGTTTTCCTGGCTTCAAGGCCAGTTCTCCAGTCATCATGCCAAACTTCCTTTAGTTGTAATATTAACTAAATATAAATCCTGGCATTTGAATTCTGGAAAGTTACTAGGAAATTAATAAAAATTAATTTCCATTTCTACTCTTAGACTGGAAAATCTGGACCCCAGAATAGGAATATAGACCTGCCAGTAGATCCTTGGAAAAATTTTCAGACCAATTTGCCAACAAGCTATTCATTACCTGGAATGATTTAATCAGAGCTGCTTTTTCAAGCCCAAATTTTTTTTTATGTAATAAATTAGATTATACTGCTATGATTTAAAGGAAATGATTTTACTGTACCCATAACTTTTACTTTTGTTCATTATTTGTTTTTATTTAGCTATATTCTAAAATTACTTTTTTATATTTCTAGATTAAGCAACATTATATAGCAGAATCTCAGACTAGAAAGGAACTTCAGAGACTATCTAGTCCAATGACTCTCGATCAATAAAATCCTCTGTACAATCCTTCTGACAAATGCTTATCCAACATCTAATTTTGGGGTAACCTATCATCTCATGAGGTAGTCCATACTAGTTTTGGATAGCTCTAATTATTGTGACTATTATGATTCTATCATTCTTCAGCAAGTATCATACAGCAAAGTGGGAAAACACTGGATTTATCATCAGAACACTTATGTTCAATTGTCATCTCTCAGATCAAGCATTTATATGACTGGGCAAATCACAGCCTTTTTCTGGCTTTCTCAGTTTCATCATCTGTAAAATCAGGAATTATTTAATAGAGCTTGAGTAGAAGAGTTTTAAATCTTATGATTCTGTGGTGATGGAAGTCTGTTTAATAAGATATGGGAAACATGTTATACACATATACATATACGCATACACAAAAAACCCTTATCATAAAGAGGCAGTCTATGTAGTGTCTAATTATACTCATATGTGTATTATATGTAATTAGATATTACAAATATGTATAGAATATATGTTAAATAGGAAACATTCTATATGTGTGTATGAATATATATTTATATGTGTGTATATATACACATTCACATACACACATACAGGTTTCTATATAATTGATCAGATTGATGTGAACAATTGACACTAAATGCTGAGATGGAGATTCAGAACCAAATATTGGGTTATGATTCACAATGTTCTTTCTCTATGGCAAAAGGTAGGCTTATTTACAAGAGATTACAGACAAAAGGAAGATAAACTATAGACAGTAGGAATGATAAATATGAATAGATTGGGGAGAGCATATAGTTTGCAAGGAAAGGGGTTTTAACAATTAACAATGGAAAAAGGCAAGTTCCTCAGTGGAACTCACAATTAACCAGGAGAAAGAGAATTCGGCCATGAGATGGAAATATATCATTAACTAGCAGACTAAATCCATAGAGGAGTTTAGCACCCCAAAAGAGTTAGTTATATGAAGGAAAAAGACATCATGAGACATGGGGGAAGGGGGATGAGAGGAGAGACACCACAAGGAGAGCGAACCTAAAAGGAATTCAGTAAAGATGGTGTAGGCCATGGATAGATTTATGGGGAAATGTAAGGGAGGCTGACTTTATAATTTGGCTTTCTGATTGGATATAGTATGGTGGGCTTATCCAAGATCTCCACAAGGGGTGGACTGATCCCTGTCCTGGGATCTTGGGATCCCTGCTTGCCTCAAGAAGTAATCTTATCAGTACTTTAGGCTTTCTCTGCCAACCTCACCTAGTGATACACGACCTCATCATAATTATATATATATATATATATATATATATGTACATATATACATATATATGTATGTGTATTTATATACATACACATACATATATGTATATATGTGTGTATATATGTATGTGTATTACATATATACATATATTGTATATTATATATTACCTATATTGTTATGATTAAATATGTCTAATGTAGTAGCGAAAACATTAGATTTAGGAGTCAGAAGATCTGAGTTTGAATCCTGGTCTAGTTACTTTTCTGTGGCAAGACTCTGGGCAAGACATTTCACCTCTCTGGGACAGTTTCCTCCTTTGTAAAATGAGGGCAAGAGATTGGCCTGGACCTAAGGTTCCTGATCTGAACTCTATGCATTTATTTTAATAGCATATATTTTAATAGGTATCCTTTGTTATTATTGGTTTCCTTTGGATTCTTCTGCATGCTATTTTATCTCTACAAGCATTACACCAAGGGATCTTTAAGGCTTTCCCGGAGTGTGAAAGGAGTCCATGATACACATAAAAAAGATTAAGAACCCCAGACTACATTATCTCTAAGACTTCATCCAATTCTGTTGTAGTGACTGAAGAGTAATAAGACTATTCCTTCCTCTGGCTTCACTGACTAATTTAACTGATAGACTAATACATGCCAAAGACTGAATTCCTACTTTCAGAAGAAGCCTCCTCATTGTCTCTTAGCTACCAACATTCTTTTGATTTGGAGCCATTGGGAGGACCCCTTCCCTGCATTGGAGCAGAATAATATTGAGGCTTCAAAGAGAACCTGATGCATGATTTGAGTGTTCACACCAGGGTTTGCAGGCAAATATCATGACATTTTTCTCCTATTTCTATTTCAGGAAAATCCGGAGGGACTACCCTTCCAAAATCCTCATTCAGCTGTGTGCTGCCTTGCTCCTCCTGAATCTGGTGTTTCTCTTGGACTCATGGGTTGCACTATATAACATCCGAGGCCTCTGTATCTCTGTGGCAGTATTTCTTCATTATTTCCTGTTGGTTTCATTCACTTGGATGGGCCTAGAAGCTTTCCATATGTACCTGGCTCTTGTCAAAGTGTTTAATACCTATATCCAGAAGTATATCCTCAAGTTCTGCATTGTAGGATGGGGTACGTATGATGTTCATTGCAAGATCCCCAGAGGTGGTACAGTGGATATCTGAAGTTGGGAAGCAAAAATCCTTCCTCGAGCATTTACTAATTGTATGAACCTGAGCAAGTCACTGAACTACTTCAGTCTCCTTATTTGTAAAATGAAGATACTGGCACCTGCCTCCCAATTTTCAGGAGAGAATAGGAAAAGAATATTTATAAAGTGCTTTGCAACCCTTAAAAAGCACTAAACAATTGCTAATCATTATATTTGATGAGTTAAGTGAAAGTAACAAATGGCTGTGTGCTTTGCTCATTTACACCAAACCCTTACTTCTTAGTATAGGCTTAGTCTTCCAAAAAGCAGTCACATACTATCTCTTTCAAAATCAGCTGCATATTATTTCAGGATTTGCTGTAAACATAACTATATGTTTGCTATTTGAAGAATGGTGCTTTTGAAGCCAGGCTCAAATGAAAATCCTGTAACATCTGGCAGCCTTCACTTTGAACTGGGTTCTCTCAGTCCCAAGCTACACATAAATTCATAACTTAAAATATATATATATATGCATATAATTATGTCCATGTAATGTGTAAAGCACTTTTCAAATTTTAACTGCTAACTATTATTACTGTTATTATTCACTGGATTGTAGGGTGAATTCAAGGAAGACTAGCACCTCAGGTGTGAAAGTTGCTAAGCCCTTTTTAGGGCATTCTCCACCCTTGGTGTCCTCCTAATTCATCCAACTTTCACCTGTGGCTCCAAGAATTTATAGCATGCTCAGCGGCCATGTCCCAGTAAACAGTTTCAGCTAAATGGGTTAACCCAGGTTGAAAGTAACCAAGGAGTCTCAGACCTTTTGGTGAATTAGGAGGGTGTCTACTTCAAGCACATGAAAATTTCCCCCAGCAGAATGGGTGGATGAGAACAATTTATTCCATTGACCAAGTTGCAAATGCAAAAACTTAGAGTTTGATTATTCTTTGAAGATGCCAGGGTCATCCATTACATTCTGAGCCATCACCAATCATCTTGACTTTTGTCTTTCTACTGGAGACAGATGACTGTGGAAGAGAGAGTAAGGCCAATGACTTCATACAGCTCTGCCTCCTTTAAATCCAATTTATATGTGAATCAAAAGACATCACCAATACAATTTTACCATTTTTATGTACCTCAGAGTCTTATGATAGCAGGTAAATGATGAAGCAGGAGGTGTGGATACACTGGGAACTGTAGTCACAACCATGCACACAGGCAGCCCAAGTCATAGAATTGCTCATTAGACTGAAACATCAGTGGAATTTAGCAACCTCCTGAGTGTCTGAGCAGCTTTTTTAAAGGACTGAACTGTCCATCTCCTGTATGAAAAAAGGATCTATAAAATATACCCTGGGGCAGCTAGGTGGCACAGTGATTAGAGAACCAGCCCTGAAGTCAGAAGGACCTGGGTTCAAATCTGGTCTCAGACACTTAACACTTCCTAGCTGTGTGACCCTGGGCAAGTCACTTAACCCCAACTGCCTCAGCAAAAAGCAAAAAAAAAAAAAAAAAAAGAAAGAAAGAAAAAGAAAATATACCCTAAAAATAGTCTTCTGTTTATCACAGAAGGTGGAGATCCCAACCTACAATTGTAACACCAAAAAAAAAAAAAGTATAAAAACTTTTACAATGATGATTCCATTCACTATCAGTATGTGGAATGTGTATAATGCACACTTATAGACAACGGGAGATTCAGTAGACCTAAAAGACAAACAATTCTTGTGAGAGAACTCAGCAGGCATCACATTTGAATAGCAGTCCTGAGTGAAACAAGTGAAGATTGGCTTAATGAAGTCAGAGCTGGAGTGACCACAATCATGGGGACTATAATCAAAACTAATCTAATCAACAAGCTTGTATGTCTTCCAAAAGGAATCACAGACTCATGACAAAGTGATTGCTACTTGCAGGAAGGTGTTTGGCCATCATAATAGTGTTTATGCTCCCACCATGACCAACTCTGATGAGGTCCAGGAAAAAATTTTATGAAGACCTGGATACCCTCATCATCAAAGTGCCAAAAAAGGATAAGTTTATAATTCTGTGACTTTAATATTTAAACTACTCAGACATGGCAGGGAGTCCCTTAGAAGGAATGGAGTCAGAGCCAGCAAAAGCAACGGTCATGTACTACTGAAGACTTCTGCATCTCATGACCCCATCACCAATATTGTCTTCTATTTACCTAATACAAAAAAATTTCAGGGATACATTCTTGAAGAAAATATTATCCTTTAATAGACTGTTATTTGTAAGAAGAGATAAAAAGAATTGAGAGTAATGAAATTGACTTGTGTTACAGAGTGCTGGATGGATCATAGACTCATCCTCTCCAAGCTAAATACTCACATTCAACAAAAATGGATCCCCCAAGACAAGATAACTGCCAGAAGACTTAATGTCAATAGATTAGAGTGCTTCCTTAAATGAAAACAGTTTGTTGCCAAGTTGGAGGGAAAGCTGAACCAACATACAATTGACAACAATAGAGCTAAAAAATAAAAGGAGAGGGTTGCTTTCAGATATTTCAGAGCACTACATTTACTTATCTGGGCCAGAACACTTTTAAACATCAAGATTAGTTTGATGAAAATCATGATGAAACTAAGAAACTGCTAAATGAAAAACAAGAACTTCATAGGGTTTACAAGCAGAATAGTTCATCCATCTCTAAAGTAGCATTTAACTCCATCAAAAGTAAAGTGCAAACAAAGTTAAAAGAGATGCAAGATTCTTGGCTCAATAAAAAGGCAAATGAAATTCAGTCGTATGCTCGTATAACACTCCAAAGCTCTTTATGATGTCCTAAAGGCTATTTGTGAGCCAAAGACCTATGATTTATCTCAATTATGATTATCCCTCTCACATCATGGGGATTAGGGGAATGATGCTTCCACAGTAGAAAATCCACATAAAAATTTTAAGCCTTCCCTTCACACCAGAGAAGTCTGAATCATTATAAGATAACATATGTTGACATTATACCATAATATACATATTTTTTGCATTTCTGAGTTTCTAAACTTTTTCCATGTTGTCTACTGGCCTTGACATGTTATATGCAGCTTTTGCAAAACTCCTGCAAAATTCCCATTTGATTTCTTATGCCAACCTGTGATATATCAAAATCTCAATAGAGAAAGTCACATTGTGAAGAATAACTATAATCAATGCTGATAGAGTCATATTGATTAGTGATAACAACATGGTTCTAGACAGATTAGTGATAACAACATGGTCCTAGACAGCTGAACCCACCCATAGTGTTCTCAACAGAACCACTGACTGGATACCTCAGATTAAAGTCAATTCCTCTTTAGCCAAATTTCCAACTGATGAAATGTTTTGAATGCCATTAGGTTCCTCTCATGTGACAAAATACCTGGTGCTATGTTATCCCAGCTGAGATTACAAGTCAGGGGGTCCACTGCTCATACAAAAATTGAACTAACTTTTCTGGGTTATATGGCCTGAGGAGGCTATCTCTCCCCATGGAGTTCAAAGATGCTTCCACTGTTCATCTCTACAAAGGTAATAACAATAGAGTCTCTCTCTCTCTTAGTCATTGCTGGCAAGATTCTTGTCAGAGTACTCCTTAACAAACTCATTCTTCATCTGTTGAGAGCTAGTGTGGCTTCAGAAAGGGTCAAGGAATGGTTAGTATGGTGTTTGCTGCCTGACAACTCCAAGAGAAACAGGAGCAGAACAGAGGTCTCTACACAACATTTGTTGATCTGATCAAGGCCTTTGATACTTTCAGGCGTGAGTGCTTATGAAAAATTAGGGCAAGATTTGGTTGACCAGAGAAGTTCATCAGTATTGTAAGTACATCAGTTTCATGACAGCATGTTTACATGGATTCTAGATGATGGAAGATGCTCTTGTGTTTTTCCAGTTCCCAGTGAATGAAGCAAGACTGTGTGCTTGGTCCTATGTATAAGGTTTTCTGCAATATTTTTGGATACTTTCAATGAAGACAAAAACCATATCGAGATCAGATATCACACTGAGGGTAAACTATTTAACTTGAAATGGCTACAGGCCAAGATAAAAGTGGAGGGAGAACTGGTGCATGGATTTTTGTCCCCAGATGATTATTCACTCAATGCAGCCTCTGAGTCTGAGATGCAATAAAGTATGGATGGATTCTCAGCTGCTTGTGCTGATTTTGGCCTAACAGTACCAAGAAAATAGAGGTTCTCCACCAGCCAGCACCACACCATGCATACATGGAACCACTATGTTACAGCACAGTTACAGCTGGTTACAGCAAATGAAGAAATATGGAATGCTGTGGATAAGATGTACACATAGATGATAAGATTGTCACATGCATTGCCAGAGTTTGAGTGGCTCTAATGGAAAGTGTAGGGAAAAAGAGGTAGTAGGCTGCCTACCAAATTGAAGGTCTATAGAGCTGTTGAGCTGCCCTCATCGTTCTGTGACTGTGAAACCTGGACAGTATACTAGCACCATGCCAGGGAAATGAATCACTTCCATTTGAATAGTCTTAGGAAGATTCTGAAGATCACCTGATAGGATAAGGTACCATATATTGAGGTCTTTTCTTGAGCTAAACTACCAAGCATCCCAAACTCTACTGTAGAGAGCACAACTCTAATGGTCTATGGCCACATTGTTTGAATGCCAAACAGGTTTCCTAAAAGATTATTTTACAGAGACAGACAAGGCATCACTCATATGGAGATCCGAAGAAGAGATACAAGGACACTCTCAAGATCTCTCTGAAGAACTTTGAAATCTAGTTGCATGACCTGAGAGACACTGGCACAGAACCACACAGCATGGTATGCCTACATCAAAAAAGGACCTCTATGAGCAAAGAAGAATTTCAGTAGCTCAAAAGAAATGTGAGATGCACAAATTTACAGGCATATCCACACCCATTGTTGATGTGGGTTATTTGTTTCTGGCCTGTGATAGTCTTCTAAGTTCATATTGGTCTCATCAGCCACAGTCAGATGCATTGTACTTTGACTCCAACATAGTGATGTCATTTCAGTCCTCTTCAAAAACAAAGAACAACCATCAACCAACCATGTATTATTCATGAATGATCTAAAAGCATCTGATGAAAAAAAAGCATCGCTAATTGGCAAACTATCTCTAAATATGTGTTATGCCCACAATGGATCTTTGAAAGGAACTTCCGGTGTTTTTTTGTACCACGACCCACCCAGGCATGTATCTCCTATACAACATCTTTGAGAGATGATCAACTACAGCTTGAACACCTTTAGAAATTAGAACAATCATTACATTTTCATATATCTCTAATTTGAGGGACAAGTTCTTTTCTTTGGTAAACTAAAATCTTTCTCCCCAAGTATTTACTTATTGGTTCTAAACCTGCTTTTTAGACCTAAGCAGGACATCACTCTTCAAACAGTTGAATACTAATACCTTATATTTCATAGTGTCTTTCTGCTTTCAAAGTCCTTTACTATATATTGAAGATGAGTGTTATAGTGGAAAATGTGTTGGACTGGGAGAGATATGGGGGCTGGCCCAGCCTCAGGTAACTATAATGTCTAATATTAGGAAAGCCACTCACCTTCATATTCCTTATCTGTATATAACACAAGAGAAAAGATTAAGCAAGAATACACAAAAGAACTATATGAGAAAGTTCTTAACATTAACCAATAACCATGCTATGATTACTGATCTAGAACCAAACATTCTGGTGAATGAAGCCAAGTGGACCTTAGGAAGAATTGCTAAGAATAAAACTAGTGTAGACACGATAGAATTCCAGCTGAACTATTTAAAATCCTAAAAGGTGACATTAAAAAGTGCTGTGCTCAATATGTCAGCAAAATTGGAAAACTCAACAATGGCCACTAGATCAGTTTGTATGCTAATCATAAAGAAGGGCAATGCCAGAGAATGTTTAAATTACTGAACAATTGTACTTATTTCACATGCCAGCAAGTTTATGCTTATGATTCTTAAGTATAGATCAAAAGCAAGTAAACTTCAGTAGCATTTGTATCAAGAATTAGCAGAAGAGCAGACTATTTTTCAGAGGCAGAGAAACTAGAGACCAAACTGCTAATATCCACTAGATTGTAAAAGGAAGGAAGGAATGAAGGAAAGAAATAACAAAGGAATGAAGGAAGGGAAAGAGGGAGGGAGGGAGGGAGGGAAGCAGGGAAGGAAGAGCAAACAAAGAAACAAGGAAAGGGAATTCCAGAAAAACATCTATTTCTGCTTTATTGACCAAAGATTTTGACTTATGTGGCTCACAAAATGTGGCAAATCCTCAAAAAGATGAGAGTGTCAAATCTTCTTACTTATCTTCTGAGGACACTGTATGAAAGTTAAGAAGCAACAATTAAAACTAAATATGGAACAACTAATTGACTTAAGGTCAGAAAAGGAGTAGGACAACATTATATATTGTCACTTTATTTAACTTGGGTGCAGAGTACATAGTGTGAAATGCTAGACTGTATGAATCAAAAGTTGAAATTAAGGTTGCCAAGAGAATTATCAACAATCTTGAATATGTAGATGATACTACTCTGATGGCAACAAATTAAAAATTAAGAAGCTTCTTGCTAAGGGTAAAAGAGGAGAATGTAAAAATCTGCTTGGAGCTTAACGTCAAAAAACTAAGAACTTGGCACCTGGTCCATTACTTCCTGAAAACACAAGATGAAGAAGAAATGGAAACAATGTCAGATTTGAGAGTACTGGGTTCAAAGATCACTGCAGACAGTGACTGCAGCCATGAAATTGAAAGATGCTTGCTCTTTGGGAGGAAAGTTATGGCAAATCTGGATGGCATACTAAAAAGCAGCGACATCACCTTACCAACATATAGTCAATATGTCCATATTGTCCATATAGTCCATATAGTCAAAGCTTTAGTTTTTCCAGCTTCACTATATAGCTGTGAGATTTAGATTATGAGGAAAGTTGAGCTCCAAATCAAAACTTTCCAATTGTGGTGCTGAAAAAAACTTTTGAGAGTCCTTTGAACAGCAAGGTTCAATACTTAAACCAGTTGATACTTAAATTCATTCATATTACTCATTGAATGGTTAAATTCTGAAGCTGAAACTTAAATACTTTTGGCCACATAATGAGAAGACAGGACACATTGGAAAAGACCTTGATGTTGCAGAATATTAAAGGCAAAAAAGGGTGGCAAAGGATAAGATGGATAGTGTCATAGAAACAATGAACATAATGAACTTGGACAGACTTTGAGAGATAGTAGAAGATAGAAGAATCTGGTGTTTTAAGGTCCACGGAATCATGAAAAGTCAGACTTCACAATACCATGAACAACAACATGAAGATAATAATACTTATGTCACTTATCTTCCAGTATTGCTGATAGGGAGGTGCTTTTGGAAACCTTAAAGCACTATATTATATGAATTATGACTGACACGATCTGAGTTGCCCTTCACAAGATATCTGAGTTAGAAAAGGCAAGAATTATCACCACCATTTTGCAAATAATTTACAAGTAACATGAGATTCAGAGTAGTTTAAATGATTTGCCCACTAACTAAAACTGAAATAATCAAAGCCAGAACTAGAATTCAGCTCTCTTCTAATATACTGTAATTAAGAGTCCTCTTCCTGAAAAGTTTTCTCCTCTGACTTAAATATCCACCATTGTTTATATTGATTTTTTTCCATGTCATGATTTCAAGACTCTTCACTATCTTGGTCATTCCAGTTAGTTGCGTGATAGTTTTTAATGTAAAAGATAACCTTTTTTTTTTCTTTTCAAATCTCATCTATTTGGGAGAGGGGGCCTAAAGAAGTCATTGTTATCCTCTTATTAGTACTAATAAAGTACTAAAGAGTTATCCTCTATTAGTACTAATCTTAATCTTCTTTACAAAAGCATGTAAAACCAGATATCTCAGTCAAGGGAAAAATATATCACCATGTTCTTTTTTTCTAAAATCTGTCTCACTCAAACAATGGGATATATTAATATAAATGACTTACTGCTAGTCAGGTCAAGCTCTATAATCAACCAGGCTATCCTAGTTCATTAGGAAGCCCTGGTTGGATCATTATAAATTTTCTTTTCAGTTGTGGTCAATACTTCTCTGTTGTATATTTACTTTCTGGTGTTAATCAATTTGCATGAACCTTGATCCCTCTTGCTATTAATGCTGAGAAATAAATGTTGTGTAATGTTATCTGATTTTCTCTGTATTTTGGCATGGTAGAATCCTGTGTAACATTTTTTTCTCAATCTTCCAGGTGTCCCAGCTGTAATTATAGCCATCATAGTGGCTATATCACCCGATAACTATGGTCTTGGTTCCTATGGAAAATTCCCCAATGGCTCACCTGATGAATTGTAAGCACAGATCTTCCAGAAGGATTGCTGTTGTTTGTTAGGAAACTGACTTCTCACAAAAAAAAAAATGCATGATGGAATCATTATGTTGGCACAGACTCCCTTCCTAATAAAAATTGGTTAAATTTATAATGGCTTTTGTGGCCAGAACTATAATAAAACAAGCTAGTTGGAAATTCCACTTGGCTATTGAAGTATAGGAAAATGAAAGGAAGAATTTGGAAGATCTTTATTTATGCCTTTAAAAAGAAAAATTACATTAAGTTGATGATAGCAGGTAAAATATATTAGTATTCATTACAGTATTTGTATGAGGTAATTTTTTTTTTTTTTTTTTTTTTTTTTTTTTTGCTTTTTGCTGAGGCAATTGGGATTAAGTGACTTGCCCAGGGTCACACAGCTAGGAAGTGTCTGAGATCACATTTGAACTCAGGTCTTCCTGACTTCAGGGCTGGTGCTCTATCCACTGCGCCACCTAGTGGCCACCTAACTGCCCCCATGAGGTAAATTCTTGAAGGTTGCAAGTCAGTTCAAATAACTCCAACCAACAACCTTCATAATTTCCTTTAATTTTCTATGAAGATGCAAATTCCAATTGAGATTTCAAAGGAAGGAATAGTGAGTAGTGATTTGTATTGCTTTTCTTCTTCCATGGTTGACACATATATAAATATTTTTATGAAGTAATTATGCTATTTTATAACATATGGTGCCAAGGTTTATTCTTTGTCTTTTTTTTTTTTACTTTTTCCATTTTAGTTGTTGGATCAACAATAGTGTTGTATTTTACATTACTGTGGTAGGATACTTCTGTGTGATCTTCCTGTTGAATGTCAGCATGTTCATTGTAGTACTGGTTCAACTTTGTCGTATTAAGAAAAAGAAACAACTTGGTGCCCAAAGGAAAACAAGTATTCAGGACCTTCGAAGTGTTGCTGGCCTGACTTTTCTACTGGGGATTACTTGGGGATTTGCCTTTTTTGCCTGGGGACCAGTTAATCTCTTATTCATGTACCTCTTTGCCATCTTTAATACTTTGCAAGGTAAAATTTTTTTCTAATTTTATAATTTACTATGTAAGCTAATATATAGAAATAATTTTAAATTGGTTCTTGAAGTAAGAAGCGCTGTGTAAAGTGTGTTATTTAGTAAGTAAGTTTTGTCTTTGGGAAGAGTGCTTTGTGAACCCCTTTATTTGAGGAAACTTGATTTCTAGATTATAAAATTATTTTTGACTGATAAAAATTCTGTAGGATTTCACCCTGAAGAGCAAAGCAGGGATATATGCTTAATAATATTGCTGACTCACTGCTTTAACTTTTACATAATATCCTTCCATCTCTTCTCTGATTTCCTCATTCGTTAAAATGAAGCTAATAATTCTTATTGCCTCTCTAATTTCCAAAACTTATTAAGATCAAATGAAAAAGTCTACAGCAGGTTATGGAAGTTTCAGAATATAACTATGTAATGCTATTTCATAGCTGCACAGAACCAATTTATATCAGCATTGAAAACATAGGCACAGGTTCTGTTCAAGCACAAACACCTGGTGAGTACCTAATTTGTATAAGGTATTGTATTAAGCAGTCCCTGTGACACTTGGACTACCAAAGGTTAAAAAGTCCCCAGGAAACCAATCTAGAAGTTTTAGTAGTGCCTACCAAGGGATAATGAGATATGGCATTCCTACCAAGACTACTACTTTGCCCATCCCTTGAAATACATGAAGGATGTTAAAGGAGTGAAAGAGAAACCTAAAAGTAATTTCAGAGCCACCCTGTTTCTGTAGTTTTGTGCCATGTGTACTATCTAATCATATTGCTTGATATCATAGAAGTTATCTTCATATTTAGTTCTATTTATCCTCTCTATGAATTCTAGATTGTGTGTATGTGGGTGTGTGTGAGTAGGAAAAGAAATTAAAGTAAAATTTGAGATTGTGGCCACTGATTGGAAATATTTAAAAGGTAAGTAAATGTGTCTAAGGAACATGGTTTCCTCATGGTTAATCCTAGAAAAGCAAACAATTGTTTGCTTAAAAAGCTCTGCATTTTAAAATTGGGCATAGCTATAACCATGCATTCCAAAAAATCATAATTGTGTTCTTTAAGAAAGAAAATTTCAGAGTTGTAAAGGTCACTTGTTTAAAAAGATATTCATCATTAGTGACCTCATTAGTGTTGTAATGATGGTGCCATACTTTGGCATGGAGGCTGGCACTTTAGAAGTGTATCAATAGTAACACCTTGTCTCTGGATTCACTTTTTTTGTAGCTTTTCTCTTAAGTATCACTTTTTAAACTTTGACTTTGTTCCCATCTACTTTTCCCATCTCATTCTTCTATTACTTTTGGCTCAAAAATTGTCATTTTTGTGGTTCCACTTATTTCAAAGCAACAAATCATTCTACTATTTTCCAAGAAATCCCAAACTGAGATTAATTTAATTGTACATTATGGCTCTTTCCCCTTATTTCGTTCAGCTTGGAAAGCATCAAGTATGCCTGCGGGTTACATGAAGTCTCTGTTTTAACTTACAATATTTAGAATGAGGTAAATGGAATATCTGGCAAATTATTTCCATAAATCATCATCATCCACAAATTATATCAAAACATCCACTGCTTTTATTATGATAGATTAGCTTCTAGTTTGAATGACAAGTTAAGTTCTTGCATTGTAACCTAATAGAAGTAATTGGTCAATCAATGAACATTTATTAAGTATCTGCTGCATACTAGGCACTGTACTCTGGGAATACAATGGCAAAAATAAAATATAGTCTTCTGTTAATATTTTACTTGGTTAAAACAAGGTAGTTTGCTGGGAGAGGCACTGGAAACTGGGAAGAATCAGGAAAATCCTTGGGTAGGAGGTGGTCCCTAAAAGGATCTTTTAATGAAACTTGGGATTCTAAGAAGTAGAGATGAGGAAGGTGTGTATTTAATGCATTGTGGACATCATAGGCAACATACAGAGATAGAAGACAGAAATATGTTGTGTTAGGCAAGAAGGCCAGATTGGCTGGAGTGAAGAGTATATGAAGAAGTAATGAATAATAAAGCTGGAAAACAAGTTTAAAGCAAAGTTGTAAATGGCTTTAAAATGTCAAGGAGAACAGTTTCCTAAAGGTAATAGGCAGCTACTGACATTTATTAATCAGGAGAATGACATGTTAGAATGACACATTGGCAACATATTGGATAGTTTAGAGAAAGGAAGTAAGGTATGGCATTAAGAGACTAATTACAATAACAGTCCAAGAAAAGGTGATGACAGCCTGAATTAGTGTAGGGACTATGTGAATTGAAAAAATGGGGGCAGATCTGAGAGCTGATTGGATGTGTAAGGTGAGGGGTGTTCTAAGTTGTGAACCTAAGTTATTAGAAGGATGATGGTGCCCTCAACAAAATTACAGAAGCTCAGACAAAGGGTGAGTTTGGGGAAAAGGATAAATTTCTATTTTGATCATGCTGAGTTTAAGATGTCTATAGACATACACTGGGAAATATCCAATACATAGTTATAACTGTAGGAGTGGGACTCAAAAAATACAGAATAAAGCAAAATTAGGAAAAATAAAGTAAAATATTTATATTGATTGAAATGAGGAAAGGCATTGTAATGCAGTGGAAAGAGCCCTTAGAGTGGAATCAGAAGAACTGAATTCAAGATTTGCCTCTCATTACTTTGTAATCTTGGACAAGTCATCTAATCTCTCTGGGCCAAAGATTCCTCATCCATAAACAAAGGGTTTCAATTAGATATCCTCTAAGAGCCTTCCCAACTCTAAATCTATGATCTTTTAATGCTATGATTTCTGCAACATTCAAGACATCCATCTTCCTAACAAGTAAGAACAGATATGAATATCAGTAGGAATAAAAATGCTATCTTAAAATTAAGATTTAGAAAACAAGTAAGTTGACAGGAGAAAGGGGGAGAAGTATTGACACAAGGAGAGTATTCACTTGAAAAAAAAATATTCATTTTAGAAAGAGATTCATCATGAAATTCCTTTAACTAGAAAGTTTTCATAGTAACTTGAAAATATTTAATTTTTTAATATTATTTTTTCCAGAATCCATCTATTAAATCATATTATTATCTCTTAAATAGAATTCTAGTAGGAAATATTAAGATATCAATAATATTAAATAGAATTTATCATCATTTAGGAATTAACTGTAAAGATATTGTTACTTTTCATCAATATCTAACCCTACAAAAATTGTAAAACCACTAAATTACTTTTTCTTTTTCTTTGATGTTTTTTGTTTTGTTTTGTTTTAGGATTCTTCATATTCATCTTTTACTGTGTAGCAAAGGAAAATGTCCGGAAACAGTGGAGACGATACCTTTGTTGTGGCAGATATAGGCTGGCTGAAAATTCTGGTAAAAATGCACAATATATTATTATTATTACTACTACATTCTTCATTTAAGTTTGTAGAATATCTAAAAGTAGACTATAGAAAGGTTATATATATTAAAGCTTGAATGTAGAAAACAATATTTCCAAAAAGGCCAGTGTATTTACAAAATGATAAATGAAACCTGCTCAAATTCAAAAAAAGTCTTTACTCCAAAGTATTTTAAGTGTTCATATTTTTAAAAAATAAAATTTCATATATCTTTATTAATAGTTCAATGGTCATTGAGTCTACTAGTCTATTCTATTATATTCATTAAAAGTTCAATGTCAATTTGGAAATATTTGGTGGAATGCTGCAGAGATTTGTGCTATTTAACATTTTTATTAATGAATTGCATAAAGACATAAATGGTATGCTAATTAGACTGGAGGTGACAGCGCTTAATGAAGCTGCTAACAGTCAAAATTCAAAAAAAAAAAAATCTTGCCAGGCAAAAATACCAGATTAAATTAAAAATATGAAATTTAATAGAGATCTTTTAGCATGATCCCAGATTTAGAGCTGGAAAGGACCTTGAAGGTCATGCAGCCCCCAGACCTCTCATTTCATAGGCAAAAAAAATGAAATAAATTTAGATCTTTATACATGGGTTCAAAAACTCAAGTTCAAAAGTTCTCTGATAGAATGGTGAAAAGGCAATTTGTTTGAAAAAGATTTGAGGATCTTAGTAGACCCTAGACTCAATGTGAGTCAAAAAAACGATAAAGCAGGCATAAAAGCAAATGCAACTAGTCTCCATTAAGAAAGGTAACAGGTTCACTAATAAGAAAGTAATAATTTTGCTGTGCTACAGACCATGGCTAAAGTATCATGTTCATTTTTGAGTACCACATTTTAAAACAGACATTAATAAATTAAAGAGGATCTAGAAAAGGGCATAGGGCCTCAAGGTAACACTATATGAAGATCAATTTGAACTGAGATCATTTTACCTGGAAAAGACTTGAGAGATAATTGTCTTCAATTATTTAAAGGATTGTTGTATGGAAGAAGGAAGGGCTAGAATCATCCTATCTGGTGAAAATGCAGAACTGGGAACAAAAAGTGGAAGTTGCAAGAAGGCAGATTTAGGAGACACTTCCCAACGGTTAAAGCTGTCCAAAAGTGAAATGGTTTGACTCAAAAGTGAGTTTTCCCTCATTTTTAATGTCTTTAAGCAAATTCCAGATGACCATTAGTTCAGAGTATTGGAGAGTGAACTCTTATGCAGGTATGGGTTGGAATTGATGGCCAGTAAGATACTACCAACTTTGAAATTTTTTGAGCCTGTGAAATAGAGTTCAAAATCAATTTTTTTTGTATCCTATTAAATTAATGAGATTCTTCATAGAAGACTATTTTAACTTGATTATTTAAAATATTTTTAAAAATTAACTTAATTGTTCTTAATGTATACTCCCTTTTTATATTCTAGATTGGGCAGGTTTCATTTATCAATTTGTAGACGAGCAAACTAATTTCTGCATACAGTTCTTAGCACATTTTGAATATTTTTATTCTTCTATTTTTTTTCTTTTGGACATATAACAACTAATAATTAGAAGACTGGGTTCCAACCCCCACTCCTTCTCTTACTATCATTGTGAGTTGGGTCAACTTCTGAGGTCTCTCTATCTTAGTAAAATGGAGATAATAATACACAAGTCACAGGGTTATTGTGAAGAAAGTGTTTCATAAATTTTAATGTGCAATGAAAGTATAAATTAATAATAATCTATAAAATAAGGGGTTAAATAATCTCTAAGGTCCCTTCCAACTCTACAATCCTATAATCCTTTGACTTAGCATATCCAACACCTGGATCAGATTTGTTTTTAATGAGAAAACTGAGAAATAGAAAATGAGAAAAATCTTATTTTGAGGCATTTTCCATAAATACTATGGTTTGTGATTTTTCTGAGATCCAAGAATCTGTGGCCAGAAAAAGACTAGAATGCAACACAGAGTCCAATCAAGCTCAATGTCTAAGTAGTCATAGCTAATCACCACATGGTCATTTCAGCTATGGTGTTTTATATCCATCATCATGATAGCCAAACTGACCACAAAGGTCAAAGGCATCATGACTGGGTTCATCAGCCAAGGCTAAAGATAGAATCAGTAACTTTTGGTTAGCTCATTTAACAGTAAAGTCTTGAATATATGTACTTCCTTTGTAAGCTTTTGGAGTGTGATAGTAGTTTCTAGATTTCATTATCTCCCATATACCTGTCTCTTGCATTTTTGCTTCAACAAACTGCACTATTTTCTGTAATGCTTATTCTGCTATAGACTGGAGTAGAACTGCTACTAATGGTTTAAAGAAGCAGACTGTAAACCAAGGAGTGTCCAGTTCTTCAAATTCCTTACAATCAAACAGTAACTCCACTAATTCTACCACCCTGCTAGTGAATAATGATTGCTCAGTACACGCAAATGGGAATGGTATGTATATCTCCACCAAGTATTTCTTGAGCTATTTTAAATGTATTTTTACAAGTAGATCTATCCTCTTGTGATATTTCTAAATCCAGAGCATAATTACATATGATTTGTTCATTAAAATGGTTATGAATTATGAAAAAGAAATAGTCATCCAATTTGATTCATGGTAGTGTACAGTGGAATTAATTTTCAAAAGAATATTCACTTCTCTTTTGAATTGTTACTGAATAGAGTTTTAAGTCTGAATGTTGTAAAGTCTGAACAGAGTACCATATTTAAATTCCATTGACTGTGCTCCTTAAGAGCCATACCTGAAAAGCTCAAATAACCAAACCAATTCCTGTGACATCTTAACTAGACACTTCCTCCATGCTTAAATCTTGCTATTCTATTACTTATCCTATTTACTAAACCTTCCTTCTGATATTGATTCTTTTAGTCAATGTTCAGTTGCACAATACTAAAATATAAAACATGGCCTTCTATATTATCAACAGGTGGATAAATTTTAGTTGGTATGTTTCATAAGCCCAGGAATTCTGACACTTGTATCAGAAATATCTGCCTGTTTTTCCTTTATAAAATTGAGCTGTTCTTTACTTATTTTTATATCCTTTCTTATATATACTTTTATATATTTACTTATTGTTTATATTGTTTTGTTTCTTAATATTTCTGTTATATTTTAAGTAATTGCATTTAATAATTATCAGAATGACTTTTTTCATCATCTTTATGACTTATTGAATATAGTTTGTGAGTGGCTAATATATCTGCCCAAAAAACTTCAGGTTTCCCCAAAGTCAACAAATTCTGTTGGTATTGCTAACATGTACAGATTCTGAAAAAAATTTAAAAGGTTCATTTCCTTTGAGAGATGGAATTAGTGCCAGTTATTATACAGCTTTATATTATCTTAGAGTGAGAACTCCCATCATTTCCTATGTATAGCAGTGGCAAGATTAATTAGATTCCAAGTATTGAGTAGAATTTTTTTTAAATTGAGATCAGCTTGAAAGGGAGTAGGTATACAATGAGTCAAGATAAGCAACAAGGCATATTAAGAAGCATATTAATGCTGGACACAGTGGTATTCAACCACTCAACTCATCACTGAGATGCTGAAGCTGGTGGACTGCTTGAATTCAGGAGTTCTGAACTACAACAAAACTAAAGTTAATTAGATGTACACACAAGTCCAGTACCAATATGGACAGATTTTGGAAGTAAAAGACCATCTAAGAATGTGTAAACCAGTTCAGGTAAGCAAAGAACAAGAATTCCTATGCTGATTAGCATTTAGATAATGCCGATGAGTGATGGCTATACTCCAGTCAAAGGGAGACATGGAAATCCAGTCTCAAAAAAAAAAAAAAAAAAGCAGAGTAATCCCTAAGATTTTTGACCAGTAGTTCTAAGTAGGTTGGATTAATGAAAGGATAAGACTAAACGAATTGGACTTTCCAATCTAATCCATGTCTAGGATTCCTTCCACTTCTAAAACACTTCTTAAAAATTCTCTGATCTCAAAATAAAATGTAACTATGCCCTATAAATATTAAGGAAGAAACCTGCTAATCTTCCTCTAGGAAATGCCTCCACAGAAAGGAATGGTGTCTCCTTCAGTGTACAGAATGGCGATGTTTGTCTGCATGACTTCTCAGGAAAACAGCATGGATTTAATGAGAAGGAAGATCCTTGTACCAACAAGAACAGAATCTCTCTCAGAAGGACTTCAAAAAGGGGTAGCCTCCATTTTGTTGAGCAAATGTGATTTTTTTTTTAAATCCCAGCATGATGGTAGGTAGTATAAGAGTCTTAACTTTTACACAATGTGAGAAGGTCTTAAAACTGACTTATTTAGCGCTCCATGTCCTTGAGGACTGGCAAGGACTGGGGATTGTGAAAAAAAAAAAAAGTGCTTTAAAATTCTATTAGAGAAGATCCAGGAGAAGCTACATTGGAGCTCACCTATGTTTTCAGTTTGGGTCATCATTCTTCCTTTTCAAAGAGAAGTTTTGTTTTTGGTTTTTTTTGTTGTTGTTTGGGATTTTTTAAGCATTTTTTTCAAAATACAGTAATACTAAATAAATATTCTAAGTAGAAAACCCATAACTGATTATAACTTAGATAGTTTGGGTTTTTTTGTTATCATAACATATAACAACAGTTAATCACAATTTTTGTGAGTTTAGTACTTCTTATTGTATATAAATTAAATTCCATTAACATTTTCTTCCTATTTTAAAACCATATATATTTATTTCCTGTAATGTAAATTTGTTTTCCTTTTGTATAGAACAGTGATTGTGTTATTTTGTTTCAAACTGTAATGTAGGAAATGCTAGTGAACTTTATGAAGTGAACTCCAACTTCTGCTCTTTATTAGCTAAGAGATTATACAGTATGAAATGCAGGCGTTTGCATGGGCCAGCCAACAGATAAAGATGCTGGCTAAAATGAAAAGTATAAAAAGACCTTGAACTAGTTCTTGGTTCCGAATATGAGACCTGAATTCTGAGACCTGATTCTTGTCCTTTTTGTCCAATTTGAAAGTTTGGTCAGAGGAAAGAGAAGAAATACAATCCAGATAATTTAGCAGAACAATTCTAAACCATTGAGCAGCCTCCTCATTCACTGCCACTTGTCCACCCTGTGGAAGCCTTTCAAAAGAAAGGGATAGAGTAATATTACTTTTTAATGGAAATCTATATAAGGAAAAAATTCCTAGTTACTATTTCCTAGGAGCAAGGTAACTGCATGGTACATGGTTGATTTTTAACACTATTAATCTCTGCTTTACTCTGAGCTATAACTGATAAATATATATAATATGTATATTAATATTAGGAGGCATGTCATGTCTCAAAGACAGTTGTACAGTGACAAAGGTAAGCATGATATTGAGAATGGGAGAATATCCCACAATATTATCATTCCCATAAATATCAAACCCTGATTTTTACATATTAGATGGGTTTGCCTTTCCTTCCTACTTAAAGTATCTTGGTTATTTCCCTGAGTATGTTCTTAATAGGAACTATATGAAGTCTTTAGTTAGCCCTACCCTCTTAACCCCATCAGAAATATTGTACAGATTCACAATACTTGTAAAAGTGAATGTGGGGGCCATAGGATAAACAATAATGATGTCTGATATATTTCTGTGAATGCTCTAGTTGGCTAATTGCCTTTGCACTGTTTCTTTATATTGTTTATTTAATTCTTTTGTATTTATATTTTAAAATGTTGAAACTGGAAAAATAAATTTCAAGTTCATTTCATAAGTTTTAATAACATTCATACAGATATAATGTTTGCAATTCATTTGTTTAAAATGAAACTGTTATATAAGTTAAAATTAGCTGTAAAGTCCAAAATGTAAAAAACATTAATAACATTTCCAGAGAACTATGGATCACATTAGGTCACAGGAATTCTTAACGTGTGTGTGTGTGTGTGTGTGTGTGTGTGTCATGGACCCTTTGTCAGTCAGTCTAGTAAAACCTATCACCAGTATCAAAAATAAAAAATGACCTAATTATATGCCAATAAATTTAATAGTCTGAGTAAAATGGAAGAATACAAAAGTATAAAGTCCTTAGATTAACAGAGGAGGAAACAGAATACCTGTTTTAGAAAAAGAAATTAAATGGGCCATAAATGAACTTCCTAGGGGGAAAAAAATCAGGACCACATAGATTTACAAGTGAATTCTACCAAACATTTAAAGATCAACTAATTCCAATATTAAATAAAATAATTATTTGGAGTAATAGGTAAAGAAAAGTCCTATCAAACTCCTTTTATGAAACAAATAGGGTGTTGATATCTAAACCAGGAGGAGCAAAAACAGAAAAAGAAAATTATAGACCAATTTCACTAACAAAGATAGATGCAAAAATCCTAAATAAAATATTAACTAGAACACTACAACAAATACATCACAAAGATTATACATTGGAACCAAATGGTATTTATACTAGCAATGCATGGATAGTTTAACAAAAGGAAAACTATTAGAGTAATTGGTTATATTCATAACAAAAGTAACAAAATCATGTGATGATATCAATAGATGCAAAAAAAAAAGCTTTGATAAAATACAGCATGTATTCTTATATGTATTTCTCACTTGAAATCATGGTTATAAATGAATTTTCCCTTAAAATAAGAAGCATCCTTTTTTTTTTTAACTGAGGTTAAGTGACTTGCCCAGTGTCACACAGCTAGGAAGTGTTAAGTGTTAAGTTAAAATTTGGATTCAGGTCCTCCTGACTTCAGGGCTGGTGCTAGAAGCATCCATTTAAAACCAGCAGCAAACATTATTTGTAATGGAGATAAGCTAGAAGCACTTTCCAATAAGATCAGGAGTAAACAAAGAATGCCCATTATCACCAATATTATTTGATATTGTGTTAGAAAGTCTAGCAAGTGCAATAAGAAAAGAAAAAGAAATTGAATGAATCAGAATGGGCAATGAGGTAATAAAACTTTTTGCAGAAGACATGATGATAAACTTAAAAATTTCTAGAAATTCAATTAAAAACTAGATGAAACAATTAAAAAATTTTAGCAAGTAGCAAGATATAAAATAAACTCACATAAGCATTTCTACATATCACCAACAAAACCCTACAAGAAGATATCGTGAGAAAGATTCCATTTAAAGTAACTATAGAACATAAAATATCTGGGAGTGTACCTGCCAAGACAAACCTAGGAACTATATAAATTTTTCCCCCCTTCCCCCCACCCCCTCCCCTATACATGTTAATTATGTTAAAATACTTGACAGAACAAATATGTGTATACATATTTATACATTTATCTTGCTGTAGAAGAAAAATCGGATCTACAAGAAAAAAAATCTGAGAAGAGAAACATAATGCAAGCAAACATCAATAGAGAGCATGAAAATGCTATATTGTGGTCTACCCTCAGATCCCATAGGCCTTTCCCTGGATATATATGGCTTTCTTCATCACTGAACAACTGGAACTAGTTTGAATCATCTCATTGTTGTAGAGAATCACGTCCATAAGAATTGATCATCGTATAGTCTTGCTGTTGCCGTGTATATTGATCTCCTAATTCTGCTCATTTCACTTAGCAACTGAGCATTATTTTTCAGGGTAAAAGATGGACATTCAATGAAATAGCTGACTTTCAAACTTCCTTGATAAAAAAAAATTTGGTGAACTTTTGAAGAACAGAAAAGTTGATCTTCAAAGATAAGAATCAAGAAAAGCATAAAAATTTAAACGGGAAAGAAAAATAAAATCATATTATTTAATAAAGTTAAACTGTTTGCATCCCTACATGGGAAGATGATACTCCTAACTCTTAAGAACTTTATTTCTATTATGGCAGAAGGAATATTCTTAGACAGATGGTGTGAGTATAAGTTTATTTTGATATGATGATTTAAAACATTAGGTGAAAAAAATTTTATCCTGGGAGAAGAGGAAAGGGGATGGGAGAATGAGTTAATTATAGCAAATGAAGAGGCATGAAAGACCTATTATAGTACAGGGTGGAAAGGGAAGAAGTGAATGCTATTTGACCCTCACTCTCATTGGATTTGGCTCAAAGAAGAAATAACATGCACAGTCAATTGGGTACAGAAAACTATCTTACCCTATAGCGAAATAAGATGGGAAAGGGAAAAGAAAAGGGAGGGGGGCTGATAAAAAGGAGGGCAGATTGGGGAAAGTGGTGGTCAGAAGCAAAGTATTTGTGAGAAATGGATGAAAACAGAGAGAAAAGTATAAAAAGGGAAGGAAATAGAATGAAGGGAATCCTTCATTAGTTAGTAATCATAATTTATAATGTGAATGGGATGAACTCTCCTATAAAATGAAAGGGAATATTAAAGTGGATTAAAAACCAAAATCCTACAATATGTTATTTATGAAACACATGTGAAACAGAGTCACACACACACAAAGAGAGAGAGAGAAAGACAGAGAGAGAGAGAGAAAGAGAGAGAGAGAATAAAGATAAAAGGTTGAAACAGAATATTCTTTGCTTCAATTGAAGTTGAACAAAATAAAAAAGTAGGGGCAATAATCTTGACCACAAAGAAAAAGGAAAAATAGATCTAATTTTAAAAACAAGGAAGGAAACAGCATCTTGCTAAAAGGTATCAGAGAAAATGAGGGAATATCAATATTAAACATATATGCACCAAGTCGTATGGTACCCAAATTCTTAGAAGAGAAGTTAAGTTACAAGAAGTAGAAAACAAAACTATACTATTAAGTACAAGAATAGTGTATATAGTAAAAGCAACATTGTATGATAATCAACTATGATTGATTTACCTCTTAGGAACAATACAATGATCTAAGACAATTCCAAAAAGACTAATGATGGAAAATGCTATCCACATCCAGAGAAAGATACATGGTGTATGAATGCAGATCAAAGCAGACTATTTTTTGACCCAGCAGTGTTTCTATTGGGCTTATATCCCAAAGAGATCTTAAAGGAGGGAAAGGGACCCACATGTGCAAAAATGTTTGTGGCAGCCCTTTTTGTAGGGGCTAGAAACTGGAAATTGAATGGATATTCATCAAATAGAGAATGGCTGAATAGATTATGGTATATGAATGTTATGGAATATTATTGTTCTGTAAGAAATGACCAGCAGGATGATTTCAGAGAGGCCTGGAGAGACTTGCATGAACTGATGCTGAGTGAAATGAGCAGAACCAGGAGATCATTATACATGGCAACAACAAGACTATATGATGATCAATTCTGATGGACATGGCTCTCTTCAACAATGAAATGCTTCAAACCAGTTCCATTTGGTCAGTGAAGAGGGCCATATACACCCAGAGAGAGGGATATGAAATGTGGACCACAACATAACATTTTCATGCCCTCCATGGATGTTTGCTTGCATTGTGTTTCCTTTCTCAGATTTTTTTTCTTGTAGACACGATTTTTCATGCACAGCAAGACAAGCGTGGAAATATGCATACATATTTGTCATTAACATAATTAACATGTAGTGGACTTTCTGCCATCTAGGGGAGGAGGTGGGGACTAGGTGGGAAAATTTTGTAACAGAAAGCTTTGTAAGGGTCATTGTTAAAGAATTACCCATACATATGTTTTGCAATTAAAAACTTCAATAAAATGCATTTTTTTTTAAAAAAAAAGCAGACTATTTTAACTTTTTTTGTTATTTTGGGGGTGGCTTTATCTCTTTTTTTTTGCTTCTTCTTTTATACAATATGACTAATGTGAAAATGTATTTACATAATTGAATATGTATAGCCTACATTAGATTGCTTGCTCTCTTGGAGATAGGGAATGGGAGGGAAGGAGGAGAAAAAATTTGAAATTCAAAAATCTCAAAAAAAAAAAACAAAGTTAAAAACAATTTTACATGCAATTGGAAAAAACAAAATAGTATTTACACATAGATATCTATCTATATGTATATGTAAATATACATAAATCTGTATATGTGTATATATATATTTCACTTATATATTTACATATCACAAGAAACTATCAGCTCAGCTTCTTGAACAGAGATCTGACTTTGGACTTAGGAAGTTCTATTGTTGAGTAATTTTCAGTCCTATCAGTTTCTTTGTGACCTTATTTAAAGTTTTCTTGGCAAAGATACTGACATGGTTTGTTATTTCCTTCTCCAGATCATTTTACAGATGAGGAACTGGGGCAAACAGGGTTAAATGACTTGTCCAGGTCATACAGCTAGTAAATATCTGAGTTCACATTTGAACTCAGTGCCCCAGGGACAAGCTCTATGTTTCAAAACAGCTAATCTACATTAGAAGAGGGAATTTCCTAGCCAGGAGTTCCCTATACCAGGGAAACCATAGGTCCTGACAAAATAAATGACCACACTTTGATTGTATGGGAGAAATATCTCTTCAAAAAATGCACATTTTATCAGGTAAATAAGATTTTATCAAATCATTGTACATAAAAATGGAAATGAGCTAGAACAGGTAGATGTTTTGTGTTTGAAATTTATGTTAAACAACTTCTAAAAATAACATGAGAGAAAACACATATACAAGCAGAGAATTAGCAGACCGAAGAAAAGGACACACACATATACAGACAGTGCACATGCACACACACAAACAGGATATTGGGTCAGATATAGAGGTTGCAAGTTTCTCTGAAAATAACTCTAAGGGAAGATAGATCAAAGCAATAAATATATCTTTTCCCTGGTGATATTAGACCATTCTTTTCAAAGACCAAAGTTCTTGGAAAAGCAAAAACAAAAAAACAAAGCAAATGAGTTTGGTTTTTTTATACCTTCTTATTTTTATTTTTAATTTTTTTAGCTTATACATGTACATTCATTTTTTTACATATTATCCATATGAGTCATATTGGGAGAGAAAAATCAGAACAAAAGGGAAAAACCATGAGAAAGAAAAAACAGAAGGAAAAAAAAGTGAAAATAGTATCCTTTGATTTACGATCAGTTTCTATAGTTCTCTTTCTGGATGCAAATGGCATTTTCTATCCAAAATTATTGGAATTTTCTTGGATCACTGAATTACTGAGAAAAGCCAACTCTATCATAGTTGATCCTCACACAATCTTGGGTTGCTGTGTACGATGTTTTCCTGGTTCTACATGATTTACTCAGCATCAGTTCATGTAAATCATAAGTTTCTGAGTTTCACAGTATTCAGAAAGAATATAGGCAAGTTTTTAGGAGTTGGAGAAGTATTCTTTTAGTTCCAAGTCCAAAGAAAGAAAATTTAAAATGCCATTAAATCAACTTTTCCAAAAAGAAGCAAAAAAAGAAAAAGTCATAGAGAGAGATATGGAGATAGAGACAAAGAGGAAGAGAAAGAAGAAGCTGCTTTTATTATATTTTCCCTAAATTGCCTTATATTCATTTTTCAGATATTCTGCATATATTTATACGTGTACATATTATCTCTTCTGTTAGACTGTAAGTCCCCTAAAGTCAGGGACTATCAAGGATACCTTTGTATCCCTAGCACTTAACATAGTGCCTGGGATAGAATAAGAGTTAAATAAATGTTTATAGATTGATAGATTTTACATAATTCTTTTCAAATACATAGTATATATACATAGTTATACTTTCCCATGGTCAGAATGTGTTATTTGATTTATTGGAATGTTTTTGCCCCAGTGTGGCTTTGCAAGTATTTGTTTCTTCTTCTTTATACATGCTAAGTAACTGCAAAAAGGGGATATATAAACTATTTAAGTATCTTCTTCAAGAACCAGACAAATGTACTATAAAGTACAAAGAAGTATAGCTTTGGGACAATATTCTGTGTATGGTGCCCTGACAGTGTGGCATTAGGAAATTACAGACTGATTTTTTTGGTCTTAGTTTTGTTTTTTAATCTTCTTTTTGATCCTGAGTAAATTTTGATTCTAATATTGTCAAGGCAAACAATATGTCTTCTTATTCTCCAACAGCTATAATAGTCAAACCTTAATTCAATCACATTGGGGCTAGTTTCTTAAAAGAAAAAAAAAATGGTCTTCAAAATAATCCCACTGCCATCTTCATTAAACTATTTCAATTCTCCTATTGTTCCTATTCCTTACCACATGGAACTGATATACTACCCAGAGCCATAATAAAGGCAGCCTGCTAATCAATCTTGATTGCTACATCTTCCTTTTCAATAATAATTTTTAAGAATCCCTAATGACGGAGAGCATTGTATATGGCAACAGCAATATTGTCTGATGAGCAGACAATGATGTCTCATGATGAATATTTTAGCTATTTGCATCAAAACAATGGTCCAAAAAAGATTTATAATGAAAAAAAAAAAAAAACAACTACTATACAACTCCAAAAAAAGATCTGGAATCAGAAGCATACTTTTTCTTTATTTTTCTTGGGGTTTTTTGCTATTTGCTTTTACAGCATGACTTACATATATATCTTACATGACAACACAGATATAACCTATGTCAAATTGCCTATCTTCTCAAGGTGGGGGAAGCAAAAAAGGAAAGAATTTGGAACTTAAAATTTGAAAAAGAAAAAAAAAGAATGTTAAAATTGTTTTTGCATGTAATCAGGAAAAATAAAAAGTATTTAAAAATTTTTAAATACTATTTCCATTAGTGAATTTTTTTTTAAAAGAAGAATCTCCTGGTGACTAGATTAAAAGGCTTAATAAAATTAACTAAGGAATTATTGTTTTTCAGATCAAGAAATCTTAATCTTGTTCATCGACAATATAATGTAAAATGCTAGACTTGGAATCAGGGCATCTGGGTCCAAAAAAAGTACCTTTCACATTTACTGGATTTGTGATCATGCTAAATTGCTTATCTACTCAGAGCCTCAATCTCATGATACTGCT
>JAJPUD010001266.1:64448-104960 GCA_023553655.1 Myrmecobius fasciatus | reverse complement strand
TCAGGGTGGAAGAGGTACCACCAGGCTGCCTATAGAGTGGAAACTTACCCAGGTTGTAAATAGAGAAGGTCAAAGCTTCTGAGAAAGAGGCATCAAACCCACAAGTGGGCACTATATTTCCAGCCCAGCTGAGATAGGGAGACCCTCTCTTTTAAATATATACATACATAATTACATATATAAACATGTTTTTTTTAAAAATCTGGCACCTAAAAGATGAATATAATATTATTTCCCCCACTCGAATGCTAATGAAGAGTTCTAAGAATATCTTGATAGATTCAAAGACTATGGAACTAATCAAAATACTTATTCTCTAGTGAAATTATTTACAATGTGAGATTCAGTTCTTGATTTAGAACTTTGTATTCCTTTGGAAAGGCCCTGAGAAAACAGAAACTGAATCCCTCAGGAAATGTATAATAAAGATTTCAACGGCTTTTATTGCTAAGAATTAGTTAATATGTTGCATACAAAGGTGTTCTTACATATCTAATTTCGTCCTCACAACTACCTTATGAAGTAGATGAGGAAGGTATTATTAACTCACATTTTACAGAGAAATAAGGCAAGCTCATAAAGGCTAACTTCTTCAAAGTAAAACAGCTATAGCACAGCTGAGATAAAACCTAAGAACAGACTTTGTGCTCCTGTTCTAGTGTCATTTCTCTCCAATACACTAAATTCATTTGCTTAATCTGCAAATTACGGACAAAATAATACATATAAGATCTTTTCACATAATTTTTGCCATTTAGATGGAATAGCCTAATGAATGCACATAACAAAGCAGTTAATAAAAAGACTGATTGTAGTGACGATCAAATAAGTCAATGAGAGTTAAACACAACTACATTTCCCCTTGACGTTAGAGGAGTAGCTCTGAGGAGTTGAGGAGTTTTTTAATGCTATAATTTATGAACCCCTACCAGTATACTTTCCCCCATTGTTATCAGTTGATATCAATTAAGTCAACTAGACTTAATCAGCTTTTAGAAGGAGGTATTTATTAAGACTGTACAGTAAAAACACAAAAATTTAGTGTAAAACATTCCCTCTAATGTCTGGGATATATTCTTCCACTAGTAAATAAAAAGTTCACAGAAATGTGAAATTAAGCTTAGAGGGATAACTCAAAAGTCCTAAAGCTCCTTTTGCTCCAGTTCTCAAAATGTTCCTTTTATGTATATTGCAGCTTTTCTGCTGGGCTCCTTGGGAATCAGAGACTTGGGAATCTAACTTTCTTCAACTCAATTAGTCTGAACTCAGTTCCCAATACTGCCACTGTTATCAGTTGTTGCTGTCCCAGAGCCACTGATAGGATGTTACTGAAGAAGCCCAAAGCCTTTAGTCCTCCAAAATTATTGAGGATCTCCTTTGGCCAAATGAGAGGGAAGGAGAATAAGATTGACCCTAAGCCTGGGGCTAGGGTTCTTCTATTCTCCATGCTATTCCATCTCAAGGATTTGTTTGGAAGTCTTTCACCCTAAAATAGTGGATGCTTGGATTTTTAACTTGCCATCTATTTTATGAATAACTCAGAGAGTATGACCAAATTTCCTTAGCAAATCCAAACATTTGCAATGTCTTTGCAATGTCACTCTAATTAATCCAATGAGTTTTAAGGACATCTAAACTGAATATATTTGTTTCCTTACTTAGTCTTAACTATATGATGAATTGATTCAATTGATGCATTCTCTCCTTATCTTAACAAGGTACTAAGATATAACATACTGTCATTTATTGTAGTTGAGACAAAATTATTTGATTGACTAACTTAACAAATCCCTCTCCTTAGTCATGGATTCAATAAATATTTAAGCACTACCTACTATGTACAAAATACTGTGCTCTAGTGATTGACTGGCCCTAGCTTTTAAACTGGTAAATATTAGAGGTAAGCTTTCTGTCATGCTTACCAGACATGCAAAAGGAAAGAGGAAACATTTTTGCAGCACTCTTTCATATCTGGAATGTCTTGAAATAAACTTATAAATATGTCTTAAGGGACCTTAATTAAGGTCAGAAGGGACAATTTCTTTTCTCATTCTTTATGCAATTTTAGAACTTTGGGCTTATTGAAATATGGAGCCATTGCGATAATAACCCTAAACATAGAAAGTAGAAACTGAAGGGTCAGAAACTGTAGAATATTTACATATTCTAGGAAAGGAAAAAAGAAATAGAATCAACCAAAAAAAAAAAAAAGATCAATAAACTAAAAAAATCCAAATCTACAATGGGAATACTAAGTAATGAATAAGTATGATCTAATTTCTCCTTTACAGTAGCAAGCCCCATCCCAAATAAAGAACCAGATTTGCACAAAATGAGTTAATAAAGAAGCAGTGTTCTTATCTTTTCATTTGTATCCTGTAAGAATCTGAATAAAGTTATCCAAAGAGTTAGGCTTAAGTAATTTAGTTCCAAATTGTAGTTAAAATGTTTTCATTCAATATTTTTGCACCCAGTACTCAGATGGAAACATGGTGCCATACATAACCAGAGTTAATTACAAGGACTTCGGAAGTGACAATAAGGATGTATGCCAAACAGGGTCCCAGATCCATTGCCTTAAGAATTCATACTGAGTGCAACATAATGGAGCTTTGCAGAAATATTCTAAACTCAGTGAAATCATGCACAATATGCCAAATCTGGAGACTGTAGAACAAGATTTATTCATCTAAATATTTATTGCATACTTGCTACATAAAAGTACTGTACTAGGCAATATGGGGAACATAAAGATTAATAGAGGTCCCCCTGGATCTTATGATTGAGTCAAAGAGATATGATATGCTCACAGCCTCTATTTTAAATGGAATTTTAATCTCATTAGTATGTACACTGTGTACTGGTACAAATCACAACCCACATCCATCCTTCCATAAATCATAAAATCCAGGTGCTAACATAGCATCAGCTGCCTCTCTGTTGTTTTTCATTTTTGCTAACCAGTCATATACATTCTTGAAGGCATCTGTCATGCCATTTCTTTGGTACAAGTAATCCCTGGTAACATGCCACAGTGTGCTTATATCAATCAACCAGTCAACAAGCATTAATGAGCCTTTACTATATACCAAGCACATTACTAAGTACTAAGGATACAAAGAAAATATCAAAAAATTTTCTATCATATAGGAAATTATATTTCTAATATGGGAGACAACATATGCATAAATTGGTACTTATCCAATATGTAGAAAGTAAACAGAAAATAACCTCAGAAGGGAAAACACTAGCAATTACGAGAAAGAGAAAAGGCTTCCTGTAGGACATAGTGCAGTTTAACACCCTTTGGTTTATTAATAATTTTAATTCTTTTGAAATCATTTTATTCTGTCATTAGTAGTTACAGATCTATATTATCACTGGGAGAATAATGGTGTTAAAGAGTAATTTTTGAAATAATGAACATTTTAGGGACATGGAAACCATCACACAATTTCCTAAAGGTAGTCCAATCTCCTCTTCCTAATTAACACTTGGCCAGTTCACTGTTCATTTGCAGTGTCTATCAACTACTTCAATAATCTGTCCTTCCACCTACATGTTATCATCTAGATATTACATATTTAATGTACTTAAAATTGTTTTGTTGGTACTATTGTTTACTTTTAATATTACTATTGGGCCATTTCCCAGTGACCCAATCTCAAAAGAATACTCCCTTATAACAAAGTATATTGAAGCAAAACAAGCCAATGACATTGGTCATAGCTGACAACATCTATGACAAAGTGCTTTCATATAATATAAGAATATTCTTATGTTATCAGAGTTCTGATCATATTCAATGTTGTTTAACTATAGATTATTATGACCACTGTATAAATTTTTCTTGATTTTACTTATTTGACTTTGCATCAGTTAATATATGATTCATCATTTTTAGTGTATAATACAATCATTTTACATTCAGATATAATTTGTTCAGCTATCTCCTAGTTAATAAACACTTACTCTTTTTTCTTTTCTTTTTTTTGGCTAAGGCAATTGGGGTTAAGTGACTTGCCCAAGGTCACACAGCTAGGAAGTGTCTGAGACCACATTTTAACTCAGGTCCTCCTGACTTCAAGGCTGGTGCTCTATCCACTGTGCCATCCAGCTGCCCCAATGAACACTTACTTTTTTCTCAAGTTTTTCACTAAACAAAAAGTGCTATTATGAATATTTTTGTATATACTAGACCTGGGGGTATATTCAAATAGAAATGCATAACATTTAGTGCTATTCCTTCTATTATTGCAAATTCAAGTATGGTTGGACAAATTCATAACTCTACTAATAGTGCATTAGTGTACCTAATTTCTATAGTCAAAAAGAATGCCAGAAAGTTCTTTATTTTATTAAAAATTAATTCTACCACCAAGTGAATATAATAAAAAAGACAATACTACCCAAACTAATTTACTTATTTAGTGCCATACCAATCAAATTCTCAAGAAATTATTTTACATAACTATCGATAGTATAAAATATTTGGGAATATATCTGCCAAGGGAAAGTCAGGATCTATATGAGCAAAACTACAAAACACTCTCCACACAAATAAAGTCAGATCTAAACAATTGGAAAAACATCAAGTGCTCTTGGATAGGTCGAGCGAATATAATAAAGATGGCAATACTACCTAAACTAATCTATCTATTTAGTGCTATACCAATCAAACTCCCAAGAGATTATTTAACTGAACTAGAAAAAATAACAACAAAATTCATCTGGAAAAACAAAAGGTCAAGAATTTCAAGGGAATTAATGAAAAAAAAAATGCAAATGAGGGTGGCCTAGCTGCACCAGATCTAAAACTATATTATAAAGCAGTGGTCACCAAAACCATTGGTACTGGATAAGAAATAGAGTAGTGGAATAGTTTAGGTTCACAGGACAAAATACTCAATGACAATAGTAATCTAGTGTTTGATAAACCCAAAGACCCCAGTTTTTGGGATAAAAACTCACTATTTGACAAAAACTGCTGGGATAATTGGAAACTAGTATGGAAGAAATTAGGCATTGACCCACACCTAACACCATATACCCAGATAAGGTCAAAATGGATTCATGATCTACGCATAAAGAATGATATTATAAACAAATTAGAACAAGGTAGAATGGTTTACCTCTCAGACCTGTGGAGGGGGAAGGACTTTGTGACCAAAGAAGAACTAGAGGTCATCATTAATCACAAAATAGATAAGTTTGACTATATCAAGTTAAAAAGTTTTTGTACAAACAAAATGAATGCTGACAAGATTAGAAGGGTAGCAGTAAACTGGGAAAATATTTTTACATCCAAAAGTCCTGATAAAGGCCTCATTTCTAAAATATATCGAGAATTGACTCAAATATATAAGAATTCAAGCCATTCTCCAATGGATAAATGGTCAAAAGATATGAACAGACAATTTTCAGACGAAGAAATTGAAACTATTTCCGGTCACATGAAAAGGTGCTCCAAGTCACTATTGATCAGAGAAATGCAAATTAAGACAACTCTGAGATACCACTACACACCTGTCAGATTGGCTAAAATGACAGGAAATTATAATGATAACTGTTGGAGGGGATGTGGGAAAACTGGGACACTGATACATTGTTGGTGGGACTGTGAACGGATCCAACCATTCTGGAGAGCAATTTGGAGCTATGCTCAAAAAGTTATCAAACTGTGCATACCCTTTGACCCAGCAGTGTTTCTACTGGGCCTATATCCCAAAGAGATTTTAAAGGAGGGAAAGGGACCCACATGTGCAAAAATGTTTGTGGCAGCCCTTTTTGTGGTGGCAAGAAACTGGAAATTGAAAGGATGCCCATCAATTGGAGAATGGCTGAATAAATTATGGTATATGAATGTTATGGAATATTATTGTTCTGTAAGAAATGACCAACAGGAGGATTTCAGAGAGGACTGGAGAGACTTATATGAACTGATGCTGAGTGAAATCAGCAGAACCAGGAGAACATTATACACAGCAACAAGACTATACGATGATCAATTTTGATGGACATGGTTCTCTTCAACAATGATGTGATTCAAACCAGTTCCTATTGTTCAGCGATGAAGATAGTCATATACATCCAGAGAGAGGCCTGTGGGAACTGAGTGTAAACCACAACACAGCATTTTAATGCTTTCTGTGAATATTTCCATGCATTTTGTTTTCCTTCTTAGGTTGTTTTTTTCTTCTTCTCTTTCTAGATCTGATGTTTCTTGTGCAGTAAGATAACTGTATAGATATGTATACATGTATTGTATTTGGCATATAATTTATCCTATTTAGCATGTATTAGATTACCTGTCATCTAGGGGTGGGGGGTGGGGGGAAGGAGGGGAAAAGCTTGGGAAAAAAAAAGTTTTTGCAAAGGTCAATGTTGAAAAATCACTCATATGTTTTGTAAATAAAAAGCTTTATATAAAAAAAAAAGGAAACTCCAAATGGTATCACAAAGAATCAGATGTAACTAAAAGAAATGAATAAAAAATTACAACTTAAAAAAAAAAGAAATTATTTTACAGATCTAGAAAAAATAGCAGCAAAGTTCATTTGGAAGAACAAAAGGTCAAGAATTTCAAAGGAATTAATGAAAAAAAAAGGCCAATGAAGGTGGCCTTGCTGTACCAGATCTAAAACTATATTATAAAGCAGCAGTCAACAAAACCATTTGATACTGGCTAAGAAATAGAGTAGTCGATCAGTGGCATAGGATAGGATCACAGGACAAACTAGGTAACAACTATAGCAATTTAGTGTTTGATAAACTCAAAGACCCCAGCTTTTGGGATAAGTACTCACCATTCGACAAAAACTGCTGGGAAAATTGGAAACTAGCATGGAAGAAATCAGGGCTTGACCCACACCAAATACCACATACCAAGATAAGATCTAAATGGGTTCATGATTTGGATATAAAGGTTGATATTATAAGCAAATTATAAGAACATATTATAGTTTACCTCTCAGACCTATGGAGATGGAATAAATTTATGTCCAAAGAAGAACTGGAACTCTTAATTGAACACCAGATAGATAATTTTGACTATATTAAGTTAAAAAGGTTTTGTACAAACAAAACTAATGCAGACAAGATTAGGAGGGAAGGAGTAAATTGGGAAATCATCTTTACATTTAAGGGTTCTGATAAAGGCCTCATTTCTAAAATATATAGATAATTGTCTCATAGTTATAAGAATTCAAGCCATTCTCCAATTGATAAATGGTCAAAGGATATGAACAGACAATTTTGAGATAACGAAATTAAAACTATTTCTAGTCATATGAAAAGGTGCTCCAAATCGCTATTGATCAAAGAAATACACATTAAGACAACTCTGAGGTACCTGAAAAATTGGCTAAAATGACAGGAAATGATAATGATGAATGTTGGCAGGATGTGGGAAAACTGGGATACTGATACTGGGACATTGTTGGTGGAACTGTGAACGGATACAGCCATTCTGGAGAGCAATTTGGAACTATGCTCAAAAAGTTATCAAACTGTGCATACCCTTTGACCCAGCAGTGTTTCTATTGGGCTTATATCCCAAAGAGATCTTAAAAGGAAAGGGACCCATATGTGCAGGAATGTTTGTGGCAGCCCTTTTTGTAGTGGCTAGAAACTGGAAACTGAATGGATGCCCATCAATTGGAGAGTGGCTGAATAAATTATGGTATATAATGTTATGGAATATTATTGTTCTATAAGAAACGACCAGCAGGATGATTTCAGAGAGGCCTGGAGAGACTTGCATGTACTGATGCTGAGCAAAATGAGCAGAACCAGGAGATCATTATACACGGCAGCAACAATACTATATGATGATCAATTCTGATGGGCATGGCTCTCTTCAACAATGAAATGTTTCAAACCAGTTCCAATTGTTCAGTGAAGAAAGCCATACACACCCAGAGAGAGGGATATGAAATGTGGACCACAACATAACACTTTCATGCTCTCTATTGATCTTTGCTTGCATTGTGTTTCCTTTTTCTGATTTTTTTTCTTGTAGATACGATTTTTCTTGCACAACGATGTGTGGAAATACGTATACATATATTTGATTTGTCAAGTATTTTAACATAATTAACATGTAGTGGTTTTCCTGCCATCTAGGGGAGGGGTGGGGACTGGGGGGGGGGGCAATTTTGTAACAAAGCTTTGTAAGGTTCAATGTTGAAGAATTACCCATACATATGTTTTGCAAATAAAAAGCTTTAATAATAAAAAAAATTCATTCTACCATCACTATCCTCTACCCCCAGGTCCCACGGTATTATACACAATTTAGTTTGATCTACTTTTATTTATTTATTTTAGCTGGAACTAGGTTTGATGAGTATTGCTTTATGATATAGTTTAAGTTCTAAAAGTTACATTTCCTTTGGTTTCTCTTTTTTTTTTTTACCTTAAGGTCCTAGGACTTTCATTCCCTAAAATGAATTTTCCTATTATTTTTGTTTAGCCCTATAAACAGTGTATGTTATTTTTATTGGCATAGCACTACATCTGTGCACTATCATTTTTATTATTTTGGTCTGGTCTACTCAATAGCACTGAATATTCCTCGACTCAAAAAATCCTTTATTTAAAGATTATTGTGTAATTGTGTAGCCCTCTGAGGTGCATTTGTGTGTATGTGTGTGTGTGTGCATGTGTGTATGTGTGTGTGTGCATGAGATATGATATACAGGGCCTTTCAGACATATCAGAAGTGATCATAATGTTCTCTATTCTTCTTCATTAACTCTCCTTATAATTCTTTCCTTTAAAAGTAGTTGAGTAAGTATGCTCTGGAATAGTTTGAGTAAAATCCTCAAATTGCAGAAACTCTCTAATTAGCTCAGCTTCAACCCTAGAATAAACAGGGAAAATCTCTTCCCCTCTTTCAATTTTGAATTGACATTGACAAAATCATTATAACTGACCATATGATATATTAGCAAAACTGGATGACATAAAAATGCAGAACAACTTTCAATTAAAATTTTAAAGGTTATGATTTTGCTTCCATCCAGTCACCTCTTTTTTTTCCCTTCTATACTTTTATCCCAACAGATGGAGATTTCTAAAGTAAGCAATTGAGATTTCAATTGTGTTGTTGAGAAATTTCTCCAGCACTGCTTTCTAGAAAAAAGGAAGAAAGACTTCACTTTCACCAACTGTCATATTGCCAATTAAATCATGTTTTCTTAGTCCTGGTTCACTTGTGCTACCACTTACCCCTTTGCCTTCTCATTCTCTAGGCTGGCAATTCATTTACTTGCTACTTTCGAGTAGCTACCTACCCTGTCTGATGCTTTGCTAGAAGTCTTTACTTCAGGGATACTGGGATTCTGAAACTGGCCTCTCTGATAATATCTATAAACAGTTTAGCCCCATGATTCTGTCATCCTTGCAAAGAGGTCTTCCCCAGCCTCTTTGATTCCTAGAGAAGATTTACCAAAGTCTGTAATATCCTGGGTCTGAGCAACCATGTGCAACTTATTTATGGTCTCATGGAGTAGAAAAGCAAACATATGTAAAAATAAGCAGTATACAGGATTAATAGAAAATAAGAGAGGGATTCCCTATATCCTCAAACATTTTGGAAATCAGATCTCTATCAGGGAAATTTATTGCAAAGATTTTTATCAGTTAACTTTCACTTTGTAGTCATTTTTATTATGGCTTTCCTTTCCATTATTTCCTTATGAATTTTGTAATGGTTATAAAGAAATGCTATTAATTTTTATGCACTTATTTGTAAGTTCTACTTTACTGAAATTATTGTCTCAATAATTTTCTTTGTTGGTTCTGGAAGGTTTTCTGAATAAACCATAATATCTTAGGCAGGTGAGTTTATCTTGAGAATATCTCAGTAAATTGACTCTTTGTTGGCTTTTTTTTAAACCAAAGTCAAATGTTTTGTAAAGAATTTTTTTTCCTTTCTATTACTATGAACTTGAAAATAATCAACAAATGAATATTTCCATATACAAAGAACAGAAAATATGAAATTGAATTTCCATTATCTACAGATAACTTAGTGTATTTTAAATTTAACAATCATTGTTTCAATACTTTGCTTGTCTGCAACTCTTTCCTTTTCTGTATACGTTAATGATTTATTGATGCTTTTTTCCCCTTTTCCTTTTTTTTTTTTTAATATCACTATCATAATTTCCCTCCCATCAAAAGTCCTACCTTGTAACAAATAAAAATAATCTCAAAAACCAAATTCACATATTGGGTATATCCTGGGTTATGCTGATAAATGTTTAACAATTGACTCTGAAAAATAAATATAGAAGTAACAAATAAAAGTTCAATTTTCATTATTAACAATTTTCCTTGAGGCCCTGATTTTTAGTGTTTGCTATTTTCTAAAGTATAAATGCTTACACTGAAAATTTAACAACTTTCATGAGAGTTGATTCTAGCTGACTTTAGCATATCCCTGGTTGTTTCTGAAAATGTTACATTCTTCCTTTTAGTCCACAGCTTCTCTTCCAAAAGTGTAACTTCATCATTCTTCTCAATAGTAATCATTCACTCCTTTGGTCATAGTTGTTAAGTTCTTCACAATTATTTTCTTTACAAAGTTGTAGTCATTGAATAAATCATTTCTTAAATCCATTAATTTCATTTTATATTAGTTTATACTTGTCAGGCTTTCTGAATGTTCCTTTTGTCATTTATTTTCCCCCACTTTCTTATCCATTGATTTAGTTTTGAATTTAACAAACACTAAATAAAATGAGTATTTTCAGAAAAAGAGGATTTTTACATGAAATTATCAATCTCAGTTACATATAACTTGCTTTTCCTCTTAAATATATAAAAATTTCAATATATAACTTTTAAAGCTCTTCTGCTTTGTCTGTTCTGGCCTTCATTCTGTATTTTTTTTTCCCATGCATTTTTTTTTAAGTTTCAATGACCTTTTTTTCTTTCTTTGTAGCAACTCTATCGTCAGTATTACTTTTTCTCTCAAAACCACTATTCACAAATTGAAAAGAGAAAAACAAAACTCTTATAATAATTGTAAATAGTTAAACAAGATAAATTCCCATATCTGAAAATGCATGTCTCATTCTTCTTGTTCAATTGTGTCTAACTCTTCATTTGGAGTTTTCCTGGGAAGATACTGGAGGCAAAAAAAGGCAAAAGACTTCCTGCCCTCAAGCATCTCTCAGTTGTATGTAGTAGTCTCATGGAGTAGAAAAACAAACAAATATGTACAAATAAGCAGGATTCAGGGTAAATAGGAAGTAATTAAGAGAGGGATTCTCTATATCATTCATTTTGGAAATCAGATCTCTATCAGAAAAACCTGTTGCAAAGATTTTATCAGTTAACTTTCACTGTCTAGTCATTTTGATTTGGACTTTCCTTTCCTAAAAAGGGATTTTGTTATGGTTATTAAAAAATCCTATTAATTTTCATGCATGTATTTTTTAAGTTCTACTTTACTGAAATTATTTTCTCAATAATTTTCTTTGTTAATTCTGAAAGGTTTTCTTAATAAAATATAACATCCTAGGCAGTTTATCTCCTATTTGTTTATATTTATGCTTTTAATTTCTTTTTGTTGTCATTGTTAGAACTGGCATTTCTAAAGTATGTCAAATAATTGCAGAGAAAGTGGGTATCTTAGCTTACTCATGTATTTTTATTAAATTTTTTAAAAATACATAAGTTAACAAACATCAAAAAGGATAACATTTTGATATACAAAATTTAATACACAGATATACAAATATGAGAAATAATGATTATATACAGGTAGTTTTTTTTTAAGAAGATTCAACATATTTTTAAAACTATTCTATTTGTGTTTCCTTCTGAACTTAGGCATCATAGATTTAGAGCAGGGAGAGACCTTAAGGATCCAACTCCACATTTTGCAAATCAGGAAAATGAGGCAAAAAATAGTTGAATATTTGTCTAAAGTGACACAACTAAATATCTGAGACAGGATTCCAATTCAAGTTTTCCTATAGAACATGATCTGTTCCAATGACTCTCTTTTGCTTTCTTTTTTTTTTCTTTTTTATTGGCAACATTGTAACCACTTCCTTTGTTCCCAAATCAAAAAATAAAGACAATCCTGTGCTTACTCAAACAAAACTAGTGGCACGTGAGTAGGAGATTTCTTCGGGATATTCCAGACTACTGGACATTCCAGTGTTTACTGATAGTAAGTTTTCAGGGTTGTTTCATGGCATATCTGTTTTCAGTTTTAGTTAATAATCATATATTAAGTGCTTATTATGTGCCAGGCATGGTGTTTAGAAAGGCAAAAACACAGTCTTTGTTCTCTAGCAAACCGTCTACATTTATTATTATTTTAAAAAAATAAATTTCCTTCTATGGGGCAGGAAGGGGAGATAGTTCTTTCTCGGTGTCATGGATCCCTCTGGCAGTCTGATTAAGTTTATGGTCTCTCAGAATGATTTTAAATGCATCAAATAAAATAATAAGATAGCAAAGAAAATAAATCATATTGAAAAATGTGTATTTCTTTACTCATCTAAGTTCATGAATCCCTTTAAATCAAAGATGCTCCATGCTTCTGTTTAATAGGTTTTAACATAAATGAGTGTTATGGGTTTTTGGCTTTTTTACTTTTTTTTTTTTTCCTGCACTTGTTTATATAATATGGTTTGGGGCAGCTAGGTGGCACAGTGAGTAGGACTGGTGTCGAAGGAGGACCTGAATTCAAAATTGGCCTAAGATACTTAACACTTCCTAGCTGTTACCCTGGGCAAGTCACTTAACTGCAATTGCCTCAGCAAAAATAATAATAATAATAATAATAGATATGGCTTGGGATACTTTTATTTTTAATGTGATTATATATATATATATATTTTAAGATGAACTAACTTTACGTCCTGTCCTTTTACTACTAAACATAATATTAAAGCTATTCAAATACTATCCTATTCGAATTTTGATTTTTCTTTGGTAAATTTGAGACCCATGTCCATCTTTCTTTTCTCAAGAGAAACATGCACAGACAAGCTTATTCTGGGATTAAATGTTAGTTCAAAGACTCAGAGGTGATTTCCAAGTTCAGACTTTGAGTAGCTAGAATATTGATCATATCATTAACAGAAATTAGAATTTCAAGAGTCATGTTATTAGTTCATTGTTCTGTGTGACTGCAAGAGGAGAAGTCCTAATTTTGAGATGAGAGGTCATGCAAGTGTAACATTGAGCGGTTCCGGCCTTTACTTTCCTCATTTGTCAGGTTTTATGTGGTTGCAGTACCACTAACCTACTATAAAAGATAAGTGTCTCCCTCTCTTCTAAGAAATGCCAAAATTAGGAACCCTCTCCTTTCCCTAACAGGTTGCAAGAGCAAATGGAAGGCTAGGGAGGGCGGTTATTAATCCTATCTTTGCCCCTTCCCACTCTTCCCACTCTTAAAGGGAGATGTGCTCTGCTGCAAAGCTTGCAACACTACGGTAGGAAGGGAAATTGCAGTGGATAGACACCGCTGGTACTATACATACTGCCTTAGCTACCCAGTCAGCTAATGCCTAGGACTTTTTCCTCCTCCTCTATCCGGACTCAGAAGTTGAGCTTTAGGTTCCATCTAGCCATTAGCCACATTTTTTGGGAGGGCAGATTCTGGAAAGTGAGCGGCCTGGTATTTTATTTTGATCTTTATTTTAGTTTCCCAACCCAGCCAAGCCTCTAAAGATTGCTTCTTCCCCTTTCTCCCCTGGGGCGGGGCGGGGGCAAAAAGAGAAAAGAGAGTTTTCTTGGGGGAGGCTGGAAAGTTCTGGAGCTACTTGGGAAACAGACTTGTTAACAATCAGTTCCGAACTAGGAGAAAGGGGCTTCTTTCTTTCCTGTTTGGGTGGATAGGTGCAGCTTGCAGCACAAAGTGCACCTTTCCAATGCCGCATGGATCTCGCGACCATTCCAATGCTCTGCAATTTATCCACTCTGAACCCCGTAAATGTATCCTCCAGTGTAAAGTTCTTGTATTCAAAATTTTTTCCTCATTTAAAAAAATAAACAATTTATGTTTAAATAATCATCATTTTTTTCTTTCCCTCTCCTACCAAGTTTCCACATTGGCCGCGTCCAAAACTGTTTGACATTACAAAACAAAAACAAAACAAAAAAACAAACCAGACCGCTTCCTTTATAATAGATGGTGCAGGGGCTAGAGCTAGAGCTCCAGATTTTGGAGTCAGGAATAGCTTCGAATTCAAATGTCTGATTGTTTCGGTCTCAGTTTCCCCATCTGTAAAATGGGGTTAAAGATGACGCTTACCTCAAGAGTAGTGCTGAGATGCGAATGAGCTCGCACAAGGAAAGAGTTTTGCGGAGCATAAGCGCACTGGTTATTATTATACATTACCAGCATCTGCCCAGCAAGAAGGGATTAAAAAAAAAAAAAATTACCCATAGCCCATAGCTGCAGGAGCTCATTGTTTTGGAATCAAATAAGAGATAACAACACCTAAGCAGTGCAAGTCGGATCCTCCAGCATAGGAATGAAGGTGGGGACGCGCGCGCGGACCCGTGCATAGTGCTGGCTCCCGGGGGCACGCGCCACAGCGCGAGCCCTTCCTCCCTTTCTCCTCTCGCAGATCCTCTCGCGCGTGCGCGCGTGTGCTTCAGTGTTCTCCTAGCCTGAGGGCTGGGGATGGGGGGACAATTCTAGAGATGAGGAGCCGGAGCAACTCGGGAGTCCGTTTGGACGGGTACGCCCGGCTGGTCCAGCAGACCATTCTGTGTTACCAGGTGGGTGCAGAACCCGCCGCGCCCCACCCCCACCCTCACTCCCTGCGACGCAACTGGCAGCTACCCGGGCCCCAGCTACCTGGGTTTGGGCGTAGAGGGCCGCACCTCGGAGACAGCGAAGGAGCTGGGGGAAAGCCAAGTAACGCTCTGGACTGCACTGGGACCGGGAAAGCCCACCCCGGACGCCCGCTCAGGCCTGCTCCCGCCCCCATGGCGCAGCAGCTCCGTGATCTTCTAGGGCAGCGTTTGTCTCCCCTCCCCCAGGACATTGGGAAACGGTCCAGCCGAGGCTGGGGGTACCTCTAAACCTCCCCGGAAGTGATTTTGCCCTCAGGGGTCGGGGGCTAGCGATTGACCGAGGGGTCTGTTGTGGGACTCTGTCCTGCCATGAACTCCTGGGTTCACTTATGAGGGTGCAAGAGTTCTTTCAGCCCAATAGATAGCAGTTCTGCTTCACCCCCCTTCCCCTTTTTGTCTCCCTTCCTCTCACTTTCTCTTCTCTTGTCTCCCTTTCCCTCTCTCCTTACCTCTTCGCACCCTCTCCCTCCCCGCCACTTTCCATCTTACTGTCTCCAACCGAGCCTCTTACTTTGGATTTATCTCTGGCCCTCTTTCCCCTTTTCCTTCCCTTTTCCCTTCTTGCTCTTCTTTCCCTTCTCCTTTTCTGCCCTCTCCTTCTCCTTCCACTTTCTCTGTCTCTCTCCCTCTCCCTCCCCCCCTTTCCTATACATTTCCCTCTCACTTTCTGCCTTTCCCCTTTTTTCTGTCTCTCTGTCCTTCCATCTCTCTGTTCCCCTCTTCTTTCCCTCCAAACATCTCTTCCTTCCCCCTCCTTTGTGTGTATATTATATGTACACATATGTTAAATTTATATTTATACTGAATATATACAGACACGTAAAACTACACACAAGTGTGTGTTCCCCATTGAAAATATCAGCTCCTTAGGAGCAAGTATTGTTTAATTATTCATACTTGCACCCCCATTATACTTTATACTTAAACTTGCACAATCAACGATGCTTGTTGACTGCCTATTGAATCAATGATCAAAGCCTGAACTATACTTATTGATTGATAGGTTTGTGATTATAGGAGTCATCCCACTAGTCTGTCACCAGACATTGATGCTAAGCATTAAGAGTACCAAGAGCAAAATAGTTGCTACCCACAAGGATCTTAACATTTCTAAGAGAGACCTTGAAAAAAACATCGTATATCAGTAGATGCATGTTCTTTCCATTGAAATGTTAATCTTCCAATGGGGAAGTAGATTAGTCCAGGACCTAGTGCTGCTTATGATCATAATTGTGATTGCAGGAGTCTTAAGAAAAAGAAATGTAAGGTGATGGTTAGAGGATTGGCTTAAAAGAAAGGAATTTATTTAACCATCATTCTGCTATGAAATAGTCAGGATCTTGTCATTGCAAAATATTTTGTTTTTTAAAACTTTATAAACTTCAATTTTCATTCTTCAGCAGCTTGGGATGCAAGGGAGTGGAAAGTGGAGTTATGCTAAAAATTGTTAGCTCCGAGCTCCAAAACTATGAGCCAGAAAGTACTGTCCAAATATAAATTCACTTTCTGTTCTTTGTGTTCTCTTCATTCCCTAACCTCCTCTTCCCTTAAGTGCATTGTTCATTACTCACAGGAATTGCTTCTTCACAAATGTTAATTTTCAGTCTCCAGTTGGATCCCTGAGAAATCAGCCCAGTTGTTGATTACATGCAAAATTGTTATTAAATACTTATTTATTGGTTGATAATTATTCTGTAATTCAATTTCCCAGATTTGAGACACCTTATAGGCCTAAGATCTGTGGTCTCATAAAACAAATGAAGTTATTTGTTATTGGAATTTTTTTTCCTATTCAGAATATTTTAATAGCTAACTTTTTGAAATCTGAGCTTTTTCTTCTGTTACAAGGTAAGGAAGTATCTGAGTAAAACTTATAGCAAAGGGGAATACGAAATTTTGTTTGATTAAGTCAACAAAATAGAATTAAACATCAGTTTTCAATTTTACAATTACCCCCTTTGATTCATGCAGGGTCATACTCCAGGAATCACTTAACCTCCAGAAAGTATATGTGTTAACAGAAAAATTATATTCATGAATGAATATTTTTTTCTTTTTTCTTTTTTTTAAAGCCAGTTTTATTTTTATTTTTTTGACATATCTAAATTTCTTTTTTTTTTTTATTAAAGCTTTTTATTTGTATAACATATGTATGGGTAGTTCCCCAGCATTGATCTTTACAAAGCTTTCCGTTACAAATTTTACCCCGTCCCCTCCCCTCCCCTAGATGGCAGGAAGTCCACTACATGTTCACAACACAATGCAAGCAGATGTCAATAGAGATCATGAAAATGTTACGTTGTGGTCCATATTTCATATCCCTCTCTCTGGGTGTATATGGTTTTCTTCAGTGAACAATTGGAACTGGATTGAGACAACTCTTTGTTGCAGAGAGCCATGTCCCATTAGAATTGATCATCATGTAATACTGTTGTTGCTGTGTATGATGATCTCCTGGTTCTGCTCGTTTCACTCAGCATCAGTTCATGCAAGTCCCTCCAGGCCTCTCTGAAATCGTCCTGCTGATCGTTTCTTACAGAGCAATAATATTCCATGACATTCATATACCATAATTTATTCAGCCACTCTCCAATTGATGGGCATCCCTTCAGTTTGGTACTGGCTAAGAAATAGAGCAGTCGATCAGTGGCACAGAATAGGTTATCAGGACAACCTAGGCATTAACCTTAACAATCTAGTGTTCGATAAAACCAAAGACCCCAGCTTTTGGGATAAATACTCTCTATTTGGCAAAAACTGCTGGGAAAATTGGAAACTAGTGTGGAAGAAATTAGGGCTTGACCCATACCTAACACCACATACCAAGATAAGATCTAAATGGGTTCATGATCTAGATATAAAGAGGGACTTTGTAAGCAAGTTAGAGGAACGTAATATAGTTTATCTCTCAGACCTGTGGAGATGGAATAAATTTATGTCCAAAGAAGACCTGGAACTCCTAATTGAACACCAGATGGATAATTTTGATTATATTAAGTTAAAAAGTTTCTGTACAAACAAAACAAATGCAGACAAGATTAGGAGGGAAGCATCAAATTGGGAAATCATCTTTACATTTAATGGCTCTGATAAAGGCCTCATTTCTAAAATTTATAGAGAATTGTCTCATATATATAAGAATTCAAGCCACTCTTCAATAGATAAGTGGTCAAGGGATATGAACAGACAATTTTCAGATGATGAAATTAAAACCATCTCTAGTCATATGAAAAGTTGCTCCAAATCTCTATTGATCAGAGAAATGCAAATTAAGACAACTCTGAGGTACCACTACACACCTGTCAGATTGGCTAAAATGACAGGAAAAGATAACGATGAATGTTGGAGGGGATGTGGGAAAACTGGGACACTAATACATTGTTGGTGGAATTGTGAACGGATCCAACCATTCTGGAGAGCAATTTGGAGCTATGCTCAAAAAGTTGTCAAACTGTGCATACCCTTTGACCCAGCAGTGTTTCTACTGGGCCTATATCCCAAAGAGATCTTAGAGGAGGGAAAGGGACCCACATGTGCAAGAATGTATGTGGCAGCCCTTTTTGTAGTGGCTAGAAACTGAACATTTTTTTCTTTACTTTTTTATAAATTGTTCTTTGGTTCTCTACTGCACACCTTATTTACTTTATTCTTTTCCCCCTTTCATCCCCCTTCACCTCCAAGCAGGCTATAGTTAAGAAAGGTATATTTATATATACATATGTAAATATATACATACACACACATACATACATACACACATACATAGACAAACATCTCTTTTTGATCTGTTCTCCAGATATGTCATATATATATATATATAAGATGTTTCACATTCTGTTCTATTTTCTCATTCTTAATTTTTTTCTTTAGTTTTTTCTTCAAGGGGTCTCATTTGATTTTTGAATTCTTTTTTTATTCTATAAATATTCTCTGGGCAGGAAGCCATTTCACATTACTCTTTGAGGTAGAAGCTTTTTTTTAACTAAAGTGTCTTCCTCTAAAGATGAATCCCGGTCTAACCTGTTATTGTAATATATTTCAATGGTGGGGTTCTTTGCAGGTTCATTTTTTTTTTTTAAATAAAAGATTTTAGTGTAAGCACCTCTCATCATGGGGTGGAGTGATGGTGCCTCAAGCTTTCCTTTAGCTCTCCATTCTGACCAGGAACCTCAAACCAAGAGCTCAATCTTTCTGCAAGTGCCAATAGCCAGCAGTGCTCCTGTCCCACTGCTTCTGCACTCACTGATACTGGTTCCTTCTTGCCCAGGGCTGCTTTTCAGCAGCACAGCTCAGTTTTCCTTGACTTAAACCGCCTACTCCACAAAAAAGTCAGGGAGGTGAAAGTTTCTGTGGTTCCTGCTGAGGCTTCAGCCTCACCCAGCTCGCCTGAGCAGAGTCCTCAATCAATGTTTGTACAGAGATAGCCCAGAGATGTTTGCACTTAAAACAGGTTAATCCCCAGCCCAGGACCTTTCTTCAAATCTTTTCAGATTGGATCAAGTGGACTCCAGTTCTGCCTCAAGATGTCTTGATTTTCCCCGAGTCTGTGTTCACCCTGAGGTGCAAATTTGTTCTATTAGTGGGGGAAATCGGAAGAGTTTGAAATTTACCAACCTACTTCGCCATCTTCACAGACTCTTCTCACCAATATAATTTCAAAAATGATAATTTTACATAATCCGTTTATTCAATGTCATTCCAATTAAATTCCAAAAAAAATATTTTACTGAGTTAGGAAAAAATATCAAGTTCATTTGGAAGAACAAAAGGTCAGGAATTTCAAAGAAAACGATGAAAAAAAGACTTAAAGGAAGTAGATTAAGCAGTATCTGACTTTAAACTATATTATAAGGTAAGAGTGTTGTTGAAATATAAACAGAATGATTTCAGTTTATTTTAAATTAAAATTTTCTTGTATAAATAAAAATGTAATCAAGAATAGAAGGAAGCAAAAAAAAAAAATGGGAAAACTTTTCATAGACAGTCTCTCAGGATGTGATTGGATTGGACTATTGCTGTGGTGAAGGAAATGATGAGCTGGCTCAATTAAGAAAACCAAAAGATTTCACTTAAGAAAGAAGATGCTAACTACTTTCAGAAAAGCATGATAGGAGGAAATAAGCATAATACAATCTGTATGTGTGAGTGTATATGTTTATATCTATGTATGTATGTGTATATATGTAAACACATATGGGAAGGGGGAAAATGAAAGTAAAAAGTGCACAGCAGAGAGCGAAAGAAAACAGACAAGGAAGCAAAGAAAAGCTAGGCAGCTTTGGAAAAAAATGTGTAGCATTTATTACATAGATTTTCTTTTAATGAAAATTTATTTTATATCAAATTATCTCTTATCTGCTGTATACATAGCAGTTTTTTCATTTTCCATTTTGTATTTAAATTTAAATTTTTTTTAAATTTACAAAATAAAAAGGAAATTTAAAAAGAAAAAGTAGTAAGGTTTAGGAATCCAATTTTTGCCCACTTTTCAAGTAAATTTTCCACTTGGTGAAGAGATTCTTGACATGTTTTTCTACCTATAGAATGATTTTACCTGGATGTAGGAAAAATGGTTCTGTTTTGTAAGTTGCTGCCCTAGGTGCAACAAAAATTCCCCTAATTGCGGAAGGGATTGTTGCAACAATCTGCACCAATTGCAACAAAGATATATCTAGACTCCAGTATGCTGTTAAAAGACATTTTAAAATAAGAGATATTAGGGTAAATACTACAGATAAACAGAAACTCTTGCTGGCAAAGCTCTAAAACCCTTATCTCTAATTTATTCCTGGGGGTTGCTCCTTATATCCAGTCGTACTAGTTTAATGGATGCTAGGTGCCTCTCACAGAGCTGCTGGGTAACTAAAGTAGAGGAAGAGTTGGTACAAGATTTTTTGCTCACAGATGATTATAGTTTTAGGTGCAAGCTTCTGAGGCAACAAGTATGGCTTTATCTTCTGCTGATTGTGCTAACAACACCAAAAAACCAGGTTCCTTAGATTATGGACTTATAGGAGTCTCTTCTGGGAGGGTTTCTCTATTCACCCTTGCTTTCTATATTTTGGCTCACGGTGCCATATTTCCTCAGTGTGGATACTGTCAATAAATTTATTATTTGTATGGATTCCTAATTTATATCAAAGCCAGGAAGAGGTCAGTTCACTCTACAAGGCGCTCTCTCTCTCTCTCTCTCTCTCTCTCTCTCTCTCTCTCTCTCTCTCTGTGTGTGTGTGTGTGTGTGTGTGTGTGTGTGTGTGTGAGAGAGAGAGAGAGAAAGGCATGTGTCTATTGGCAGATTCCTCCTTTCTTTCTCTGTTACTTTGGTGAAAATTAAGTCCACTCTAGCTGAGGGAGCTATTTGGAGTTCTGACTCTTTAGGTACTTGGCCAAAACAAAACAAAAAAATGAAATAAAAATTCTCAAAAATTTCTTTTTAGTGCTACATTTCAGAAAATTCTGATGTCTTATCTAAGCAGTGGTTGAAAGGATTGAGGGATATTGACTGAATTCCCTTAACATGGTAAACCAGGCTGCATTTGATTGATCTCCAACAATGTGGAGAGTATATTTATTCCCTAGGGGTTATGGGGGTTCGTAAAGATTAAAAAGCAAGTTACCTGACTTGTATAATTTGAGTTTGCAGTCAAGAGGGGATCTATTTCTAGAGCAGGCCTCTCTGGAAAAATCCATGATGAGAATTCTTCATCAGATCAGTTCCAGAGGTCCTCCACAGTGTTAGCCCCTGAGGTCGGTCATTGTGCTACCTTCAATCCCTTTGTGGTTACTAATTGTCACTTTGGAAATGAATGCAAATTGAGGCAGCAAAGCATAATCAGTTCATTAGCTAGACTAGCAATCTCTGATAAATGGAGTCCTTGACTCCTTAGTAGTCAAATGCTCTTGAGTGAAGAACAAGATCTTTCATGGTAATTAACAAGATGACAGAGCAAAAACTCAAGCAACTAGGTTTGTCTTCTAATTGGCTATAAAGTTTTAAAAAAAAACTTTTTTTTTTTGGCATTAATTTGATATAACAATTGTTTAGCCCTCCCCTTCTGAAACATTCAAACACAAATGACTAATTTGAATCAATAAGACAAAGCTAGAGGCAGCTAGGTGGCACAGTGGATAGAGCACCAGCCCTAAAGTTAGGAGGACCTGAGTTCAAATTTGGTCTCAGACACTTAACATTCCCTAACTGTGTGACCCTGGGCAAGTCACTTAACCCCAGTTGCCTCAGCAAAAACAAAGACAAAGATAAAACAATCCCGATAGGTAGACTTTTCATTGAAAAGGCAGGATAAGTGTAGTTATCTCCTTATTAGTACATTCTTGAGAGAGGTGGTGATGGGTGATGGGATTAATTTATAAACATATAGGATTACTCTGCAGCAGCCTAGATTTAATCAATTTAGATTAAGCAAAGCATTGAAGGTAAAGTTAAAAAAAAGGAGATAACATTTGCATTATAATTTGTATTAGTTAAAAGATAAAAGAATTATAACCCTAGTGACCTGAGTAAAACTTAGAACAAAGGGAAATGTTAAACAAAACAGAATAGAATTAAAATAGAATTAAATATCATTTTCACAATTCTTTCAGCTATATTAGGAACTGACTTGTCTCCCTTCAGTTTGAAATTAGACTTGTCTTAAGACAGGCTCAAGTTGCTCTGGCAGATGCATATTCTTACTCCTATCTTTTTTGAAATGTTTTTATAAATTAGCTTCCACATATATTTAGGGCTAAATATCATTGGAGTTTTGAGGCCAAAGAGGAAAAGATCTAACTGTTGACAGATCTGCATGTGAATTTAGTTTTGCATATAAATGCTTTGGGGTTGACAGTGCTTTCAAAAATAACATAATTAAAGGAGAGTTTGTCTAGATCGTGGGGGGGAGGGAGGGAGGAGGCATTCGATTGATTAGTTTAGATTGATTTCTACCTAGGTTGGTAAAAGGAAAATAAGTAAATGTTTAGAATAAATTAGCCTTCTTTGACAGGTCATTTAAAATTTTTATAAATCACAAGATCACAGGATGGTTAACTTAAAAGAGCTAGAAGGGATCAAAAAAATTGCTTGGTCCAAACCATCTTATTTATAGATAAGGAAACTAAGGTCTAGAGAGAAAAATTATTTGTTCTAAGACACAAAAATGACAAAAATACTGCCTAAAATATTAATCTAGATCCATTGACTCCAAAGCCCAAGGTTCTTTATTTTGCTACATGCATCTAGTTTTGTGATTAGAGATACTCATCAGTTGAGGGGGAAATGAAAGCACTGTTTCACTAACTGTCCTTTGCTGGTTTTTCATTCATATTCTTCATTCATTCACACTGTGGGTATCCCTCTAAGCTCTCTCTTAGACCCTCTTCTTTTTCCTCTATACATTAGGTCCCATAAATTCAATTTTAATCTCTACATATGATTCTCTGATAGTTATGTCTATCTTTCTCCTTGAGCCATAATCCTTTAGCCAATTGCTCTTTGGAAGTTGATGTTATGTTGATATCTCGTGCACAAGCATGAACAAAACAATTTTTATTTTTCCCCAAGTGCTCCTCACTTTCTATTTTTCCTGTTATTGTCAAGGGCAGCACCATCCCTCTCATCACCTAGATCCACAGCTTCCATCCTTGGTTATTCACTCTTAATTACTCCACATATCCAATCCATTACCACATCTTTTTTTTACCCTCATTATATCTCTCATAAATGTCCCCTTTTCTCCACTCACATTAACCAAAAACCTAGTTCAGATTCTTATCATCTCTTGTTTGGCCCTCTTTTAGTAGCCTTCTAACCAATCCCTCGCTCTGCCTTATCTATTACTCTACTCTAGTCCATCTTCCACTTAGCTGCCAAGGTAGGGGATGGGGGGTTCTAAAGCATGAAGTTAACCAAATTACTTTCCTGCTCAGTGAGTTCCAGTGCCTTTCTACATCCAGGATTAAAGTAAACAACTCTGTTTGAACTTTAACGTTCTTCATAACCTGGTCTTTTCTCATCTTTCCAGTTTTCTTGATATAGCTGTTCCTTTAACGTGATACTGTCTCCCATCTCTCTGCCTTTTCACTAGTTGTCCTCAATGCCTAGAATTCTTTCCCTCCACCCAAAGTTTCACTTATCATGTCCTCCATGAAGCATTTTTTTTAACTCAGATTATAATGTTCACTTTCTTGAAGTTACTTACAATAACATCAGAGTAACAGAGTTCTTTGCCTTCCTTTCCTGTTTGTTACTTTATCATAATTATTTGAATGTCTTTTTTTTTTATTATAAACTCATTGAGAACAAGGACTGTGTTGTCTTTTTATCCCCTAGTATCTAATACATAGTAGGCATATAATAAACATTGCGTTGAATTGAATGCTATAGAGAAGATTTTGTAGAAAGAATCTAGATGATCTCTAAGATGCCATCTAGTACAGAAAATCTGTAGCATAGTACATGATACATCAAGGCTCATTCTTTCTGTTCTCAAAAGTGACACATGGAACAGTCGCTATTAGCAATCTACTCTTCCCTATCAAGTAAAATCCTTATTTCCCACCCTCCTCCTACTTCAAAGTACCTACCTAACATACTATAGTTACAAAAGGACTGAAAAATACCTCTGACCCCATCAACCGTAATAGTAACATATTCTTATTTTCCTAATAATTCTGGGAAACCTGTTGGGCTCACACAATAAGAATAGAAGTTAAAAGTTCTCTGACCAGGAATAGGGCTGCAAAAGCTATAGTAGAAATTCCTTTACTTCATTTCCTTATGACTATTATTAGACTAATAGTTAAGGACAATTCAACTGTGTAATTAGAGTCTTCTGATTGTTAATAAAAACTTCAATCTGTCTCCCTGATACTTTGACGCTCTAGTCTATGGTAATATTCATTATGATTTTAAGTCATATCTTTCTGCTGGATGTTAAATTGAGAGTAAATACATTATAGGCTATTAAAAACTAAAAATGAACATGCAAAATAGGCTACTTTGCTGATGAAATAGTTTTGCATTGAAGTGTAGCCAGAGTTTATATTTTAAAAGCCGTCATTCTTGTCCTGAAGAAAACTTTCTAATAAACACATTACCATAAATAAATACAAAAAGGTACACTTAAGATTTTTTTTTTTAAGAGAAATATGTTTTGTTTGAAAAGAGCAAGGAGAAGAAGCAGGAAAGAGAACTGGTAGAGAGAAAGATACTGGACAAAATTAAAACATTTTTATCTCATACTGTCAGGTACTATCTACTCAGAATAATACTTTTTCTTGTGCATTTATGGCAAGGGGAAGGAAAGATTGGGGTCCTCTGTACCACTGGCCCTTTATCTTGGGGAGCCTTAATCTTATAGGGAAAAAAATGCAGCTGAGAATCTAGCCATCCTTCTCTGGGCCTGTTCATGTTTGGTTTAGAAAAGAAAGCTTTTCCTCCATTTTTTTTCATATTTTAGTAAGTCTGTGATACCTCATTGATTGATTGTTTTACCATCCATATAGATTGCAGCTTTTGCAGGTCTTCTCATTTTGAGTCATTCTTTTCCTTTCTTTCTCCCAAGGATCCACCCAACATTTGGGAGGTCTTCCTGACTCTTCATGGGATTGTGCTGTGTGCACAAGTACTATCCCTGGGGAATTCCAGACATTGTGCACTTTATAACCTGTATGACCTTGGGCAGGTTCTTTGGGTTTGTGTTTTCTGATCTATCAGAGAAGGAGTTTGGACCCTTTCTTCTTTAAATCTACATTTCCATTATTTGTTGACTTAACCTTATTCTTGACATGTGGCCAATCCATCTCATTTTATAATCATACATTTCCTCAGTGATTTCTGTTATATTTCATCTTGTGTATAGATTATCATTGGAAATATACTATAGTCTACCTGAGTTCACAGTGTGTCTTTTCATTGCCTTTTCTTGAGTTAACTCAGAATTTTTTTTAGAACCTATAATAATTTAAGATTTTCAACTATGCGGCATTGTTAAGACAATATTTTGAGACAGAGTGCAAGGGAGTAACCAGTTGGAGTTGTTTAAAAAAAAAAAAAACACTTTGTAACTTCTACAATACAATGAAATCCTATTTCTTCCTCTGATTCAGTTTGAAGCCTAATTCTTTGGCTAGATAAAACATATAAGCACAAATATAAAGAAATACTTATACATAGAACTCCAGTAGTTCCCTATTGTATGTAGGATAAAATATAAAATCCTCTGTTTAACTTTAAAGGCTTTCACTCTCTAGCCCCAACCCCATCTTTCCAGCCTCATTAATAACTCTCCCTCCCACATGCTGTGATGCAGTCAAACTGGCTTTTATGTTTCTTGCCTATTCTATCTCTCCTCTCTGTGCCTTTGAATTGGCCATCCCACATACCTATAGTATAATCCTTCCTCCCCTCTGCACCTTCTAGTTGTCCCTCCCTTTCTTTGTTTTCCTTGACTACACAACTTAGGTAATACCTCCTACATGAAACCTTTCCTAATTTCTTCCTCCTCCATTTCTGCTAATGCCTTCCATCTCAAACTATTTTGTATTTAGCCACTTTTTATATATTACACTATCTTTAGGATTATTCTGTTTACACTTATAAAAGTACTTAATTTCTTCCAGTAGAATAAGTTTCTTCCTTGATAGGAAGGATTGTTAGTTAGAAATCAATATTAAACCTGATATTCTTGGCACATAATAGGTATTTAATAAATTTTACTTGTCAATTGACTTAATTTTTAAAGTTGGATTATGTAATATGCCTTTTTTTTCTGGAATTAATTTCATATTCCTATTGTTACATGGAATTTGAAGGAAAAGACCCTAGAAGTCTTAAGAATTTTATTGAGGTGTGACAATTTTTTTCCCCCCTCAATTAGAGAAGTTCAGTGATACTACATTTAACTCAGCATAATTCTACAGTACTGATGGGAAACACAATGGAAACAAAGACCTAATTGTCAATGGATAAGCAGTCATGTATTTTTGTATGCTAATTTGTTTAGAAGTTTGTGAGCCTACTACTTTGATCACCACTGTGTATTTTTTTTTTCCCTGAGACAATTGGGGTTAAGTGACTTGTCCAGGGTCACACAGCCAGGAAGTGTCTGAGACCAGATTTGAACTCAGGTCCTCCTGATTTCAGGGCTGGTGCTCTATCCACTGCACCACCATCTAGCTGCCCCTTCACTGTGTTTTTTAATATGGTTAGGTTAGTTATGAGTAAATTAATAATAAAACTATCTTTACTAAATATAATGAAACCACATTGTAGCATTGTTTATGGGTTTGGATATATAGTGGATAAAGGCGTGTTTTTTCTTAAACTTACAAGCTCATTCGGTAAAGGAGTATTAGTGCTATCTGAGCCCATATAGTATTAGCTTGATATTTCCTTGTGACTACCTAAAAGACATTATACTTTTTTTTTACCTTTTGAAAATGAGTATTTACTATGGTAAGTTATATATATAGTTCAACATTTCTCCCCTCTTGACCCCCATGACATCCTATTTTTTTTTTGATTAAAACTTTTTATTTTTTAAAACATATTCATGGACAATTCTTCAACACTAGCCCTTGCAAAACCCTGTGTTCCAATTTCCCCCCTTTCTCCTTGCCCTAGATGGCAAGTAGTCCAATATATGTTAAATATGGTGGAAATATGTTAAATCCAACATATGCATACATATTTATACCAGTTATTGTGCCACACAAGAAAAAAGAGAAGTAAAATAAAATTCAAGCAAATAATAAAAAGTAAAAATGCTATGTTGTGGTCCACACTCAGTTCCCACAGGGCTCTCTCTGGTTGTAGATGACTCTCTTCATCACTGAACAATTGGAACTGGTTTGAATCACCTCATTGTTGAAGAGAGCCAAAGACATTATACTTTTTATTAATTTCCTGTATGTCTCCACCCCAGTGGTCTATTCCTTTCTTTTTGTTCTCTGTATTTCTTTCTACCATTAGATTGTATGTTCCTTGAGGATAGAGACCCTCTTATTTGTATTGTATCCCTGGCACTTGTCATAATGACACATCATAAGTATGAAATAAATGGTATGTCTATCCATCTGAAATGCTTTTTCACATTTATGACTCAAAAATATTCATCCTAATCTTGGTGATCAACTGCTGCTGAATTTTTCTGAGTTTAGTGAAGTTGGTATTCAAATGCTAGGGATCATCTCAGAGTCCAAAATACAAATACTTTAGAGTTTAGTTTCACATTCACCCTCCATCCAGTTGTTCACCTAGCCTGTCTGCTGCTAGTGCACATGCATATGTAGTCCCTATCTACCAGTTGCTCTGGGGAGAATTATAAAATTAATTGTACCATTGCTTCTGGAAAGGATGTGTTAATTAACTACACTCTGAATTCATCAACTCTTCTTTCCTGTGAGTCCCCAAAACAAAACTCACTTCCTAGCTACCTCTCTCTGGTATCTGTTGTCTTTAATAAGCTCCTAAGCTGTTTTAGGAAAAAAATTTACTACTTTTGTATTTATATTCTCAATGTTTAGAATAGTACCAGGCATATAGAAAACACTTTACAAACACATTTTCATTCATGTGTAGGACCTGCTGAGGTTTGGGGCGGGGAGAGGAAGGGGGGTTGTTGTTGTAGTTTGGTTTTTTGGTTTTTGACCTGGTCTTGGAGAAATCGTTACTTCTATGCTATCTTTATGGGCTGGAATGTAAATTTAATAGTTTTTCATATAAAAACTTAAGTTTTTATTAAGTCTCAGTAAAACTTAATAGCCAGAAACACTCAGTGCTAAAATGAATAATAGTAACAGTTGTTTGATTTGGGAGCAGTTTGGAGGACTAAAGTAGTGGTAGCCTTCACAAGTACTATGATTAAGCCTTTTTTTTTAATATAAAAACATTTCTTAGGCACAGTATAGTAGTTGTACTATAACTATCTGTTGATTGAGAAAATCAGTAACCAAAAAAAGACTGAATTCTGTAATGACTGTAAATTTTTATTTTATTAACCATAGTATCTACATACATTTTAAAAATAACACTCAAGCTCGAATACATAAGTATTTATAGATCATTTATACCATTTTCTTAGCCTCTGGACCCACAGGTTGGAAGCTTAAAGACCTAAATGATAGTAGGGAAAACTTTGTGATGGTCTTTAGATTCTGTTTTAGAATTTCCATTTTCTGTGTCATGTAGTAGTCTTTTTGTGCTCTGGTTCCCTAACTGGTAGGACATAATTTATACTGACACATTTATTTGTCACTCGTCGTGACATAAGTATTTGGCTTTAAAATGGAAGTAAATAGTGATTTGTTGAAGATTGTTTTTAATTGAACTTGCTGTTCAGTTTTAATTGTTTACTGCCCTATTTTAACTGAATTTACTGAATTGTTTTTAACTTTGCAGGATCTCTGGAGTTCACTGCTAGTTTGGCTTTTGTTTATTAACCTATCTTTGTTGAGTTTTAAACTATGTCAATAAATTGAATGGGGTTATTTTTAGAAACACTAGTACTCTTAAGAACATCATCATCAATTAAATTAAAACTTTTTTTGAAATATAGGTTAGTTCCAAAAGTTTTTAAAGTCCAAATGTGTAAAGCTGTAGGTTTTGCTTTTACCAGTGTTTTTAACCTAGTGAATTTAGTTCATATTCCACAGAAATGCTGAATAATTATTTTAAGGGCCTTATCATAAATGATATTGTACATAATCTTTTTGTGATTTTCATTTTTGCTCACTGATAATAAAATAGCATCATTATTTGGAACTCAAATTTTAAAAAAACCCAAATATTAAAAAATTGTTAACACCTAAATAAGGGAAAATGTGAGGGGGGGAGATGTGTATAATGAAAAAAGCATCATTGCAGTTTTCAGATATATAGTCTCAGAGGTATATTCTTATTCTTTTCAAGAAAATCATTGAATCAACAGAGGTTATGTCTTTTTCAACCCAGTTAACTGAGTCAGGCTGAGCATGATTTATAGATTTATTTATGACTTTCAAGTGTCATAAATATTAATATTGACTGAAATAATATTTTTATAAAAGGTCCATTATCTTAATCTGAAGTAGTTATGATTCCAGTTTTTGTAGATGAATCAACCAAGATTCTTTCATTTAGTAAAGTGACAGAACTAATAAGTAATAGAGTGGGCTAGAATTTATTTCTCGTACTTTTCAGAAAAGTAAGGAGAAAACAGTTTTTTGAGGTAAATTCATTAAGTAAAGGCTTATCTTAAACTCTTATCTTTCTGAGTGCTTAGTATATTGCTCTGAAAACAGTAAGTCCTTGATAAATATTTGTTTTTTGAATCTTATGTGACTGAGGTTTGGTGGATGAGTGACTAGAACAGAAAATTATGTCTTCAGCAGAAATTGAGAATTTAGGAAGGATAGATTTTTAGAGAAGATGAGTTCAATTTTATATTTGTTGACATTGAGGTATTGATTGACCTACAATCATTTGGCCAGGAATAAGAAGAGAAATCATTAGCCTAGAGGTATAGATTTGGTAGTCTTCTGTTTGGGAGTGAGTTAAGATTACTTATTTATTGCATAGAACATTAATTTTTAAATACAGACAGCCATTCTGTCCTTTCTGATGTCTTCAAAATTGGAAAAGGCAAATAATGGCACTTATCTTGAGTTGGGGATCAGAGGATATAGAGAAGAAGAAAGTTAAGGAAGAAAGGGTTTTAAAAGTAGAAGAATATACATGATTTAAATAACTGTGGGTAAAAGCTATGTGATAAGAAGGAAATGAAGCCAGAAATGGGCAATAGGATCAGTAAATAAGGATCCCTACATCCTTTGGAGTCAAGAGAAAAGCAAAAGTCAAAAGCTCAAAAAGGTTAAATAAGCTTGTGAATGAGATTGTTGATGAAAGGGATTGTGCCCAATGTAAGTAATTTCAGAATTTAGGGTTTTAAGGGTTCAAAATTTAACAGTGGTAAAGCCCAGGTAGTTAGCTGAAATAGAGCTGACATAGAATAGATCACGAAAGTTGAAGAGGTAAGGAACTAAAAGACCCAGGTTATCAGGACTATTGTTGTGAATAAATTTGTGGGTGGTGACAGGGTACCAGATGGAGAGACATTGAGGAAAGTAGGAGAAAGTGTTGCAAATTGTTAAATTGTGGAGGACTGAAGAATTTTCCCTAGGGAGAACATGTTCCCTAGAAGTAAATAAACACAGAGGGAAAAGTGTAGTTTCCATATCAAGATCCTAGAGAGTTACTGGGAGAATATTCTGAAGGCAAAGCTATAAGACCACAGAGGCAACAAATCCATAAGGCCAGACGTGAAAAATGTAATCTATGAGCTAAAGTTTCAAAAGTGTGCTGGGGAAACTTGAGAGAAGGGGGAAGAGAAGGTTGGAAAGGGCTGCATGGAATAGTCACAAAATTTCCCAGGGAGAGTGAAGAAGCATGAATATGGCAGTTGGCAATTTGTCTCTCCCAAGTAATAATTCCAAGATAGCATCCTCTTTTATGTCGGGGGCATGTCAACCACTTCACTCCTCACTCAACTACAAGTTATGGCCATTCCTCCCTTCGCAGCAAGCTAGGCAGGTATAGAAGTTGGATAGCAACGAGTTTTGGGAAAATACAATATAAAATAGAAAAGATTTACATTTAAAGGCAGAAAAGTATTTGGGTGATGAAAGCTAAGAATATTCAAATTCCTTCTTACTTTGTTTTATAAGAGGCATGAGAGAAAAGGTGTCTGAGTCCTAGAGAGAGTAATGATGAATCTGGAATCATTAAATGATGGGAAGATCTGTGAATTGTGAGATATAGCAAGAATGTAAAAGAGATCTGATTGGGGGTGGTGAAAGGCAAAATGAAAGGAAAGAAGTGGAAGAACAAGAATTATGGAATTTGTGGTGGTGGAAGGCAAGGTGTAGAAACAATTTTTTCCTTGAATTGACATGTTTAAATAATTGAGATTTTTAAACTAACAAATAATAGTTTTGAAAACCATAAGTCATTATGAAAAAAAAAAAACCTAACCAAATCGTATTTCTGCTCAGACAAATATAACTACTTCATCTTTGAATTTCAATAATCTGTTTAAACTTCACCCTCTTAAGAGCCTCCTTTCCTCTGCCTAATAATAGGCTGCTGGGCATTACCAATTTCAGAAATTCTTTTTTTTTTTTTTTAATTAAAGCTTTTTATTTGTATAACATATAACATATGTATGTATGGGTAATTCCCCAACAATGATCTTTACAAAGCTTTCCATTACAAATTTTACCCCCAGTCCCCTCCCCTCCCCTAGATGGCAGGAAGTCCACTACATGTCAATAATGTTGAAATGCTTGAGAAGTTATGCAAGAAAAATCCTATCTACAAGAAAAAAAAAAAGAATCAGAGAAAGGCAACACAATGCAAGCAAATGTCAGTAGAGATCATGAAAATGTTACGTTGTGGTCCATATTTCATTTCCCTCTCTCTGGGTGTATATGGTTTTCTTCAGTGAATAATTGGAACTGGTTTGAGACAATTCTTTGTTGCAAGAGAGCCATGTCCATCAGAATTGATCATCATGTAATACTGTTGTTGCTGTGTATGATGATCTCCTGGTTCTGCTCGTTTCACTCAGCATCAGTTCATGCAAGTCCCTCCAGGCCTCTCTGAAATCGTCCTGCTGGTCGTTTCTTACAGAGCAATAATATTCCATAACATTCATATACCATAATTTATTCAGCCACTCTCCAATTGATGGGCATCCCTTCAGTTTTCAGTTTCTAGCCACTACAAAAAGGGCTGCCACAAACATTCTTGTACAGGTGGGTCCCTTTCCCTCCTCTAAGATCTCTTTGGGATATAGGCCCAGTAGAAACACTGCTGGGTCAAAGGGTATGCACAGTTTGACAACTTTTTGAGCATAGCTCCAAATTGCTCTCCAGAATGGTTGGATCCGTTCACAGTTCCACCAACAATGTATTAGTGTCCCAGTTTTCCCACATCCCCTCCAACATTCATCGTTATCTTTTCCTGTCATTTTAGCCAATCTGACAGGTGTGTAGTGGTACCTCAGAGTTGTCTTAATTTGCATTTCTCTGATCAATAGAGATTTGGAGCAACTTTTCATATGACTAGAGATGGTTTTAATTTCATCATCTGAAAATTGTCTGTTCATATCCTTTGACCACTTATCTATTGAAGAGTGGCTTGAATTCTTACAAAGTTCAGCAGCAAGAGATACAAAAAGAAATTCCATTCCAAATAGCAGATGATAGGATAAAATATTTGGGAATCTATCTGCCAAGGAAAAGCCAGAAACTATACGAACTAAATTACAAAACACTTTCCACACAAATAAAATCAGACCTAATCAATTGGAAAAATATTAAGTGCTCATGGGTAGGCAGAGCAAACATAATAAAAATGACAATACTACCCAAACTAATCTACTTATTTAGTGCCATACCAATCAAACTCCCAAGAAATTATTTTACAGATCTAGAAAAAATAGTAGCAAAGCTCATTTGGAAGAACAAAAGGTCAAGGATTTCAAGGGGATTAATGAAAAAAAGGCAGATGAAGGTGGCCTTGCTGTACCAGATCTAAAACTATATTATAAAGCAGCGGTCATCGTTTGGTACTGGCTAAGAAACAGAGCAGTCGATCAGTGGCACAGGATAGGATATCAGGACTATCTAGGCAGTAACCTTAACAATCTAGTATTCGATAAACCCAAAGACCCCAGCTTTTGGGATAAATACTCACTATTCGGCAAAAACTGCTGGGAAAATTGGAAACTAGTGTGGAAGAAATTAGGGCTTGACCCATACCTAACACCACATACCAAGATAAGATCTAAATGGGTTCATGATCTAGATATAAAGAGGGACTTTGTAAGCAAGTTAGAGGAACGTAATATAGTTTATCTCTCAGACCTGTGGAGATGGAATAAATTTATGTCCAAAGAAGACCTGGAACTCCTAATTGAACACCAGATGGATAATTTTGATTATATTAAGTTAAAAAGTTTCTGTACAAACAAAACTAATGCAGACAAGATTAGGAGGGAAGCATCAAATTGGGAAATCATCTTTACATTTAATGGTTCTGATAAAGGCCTCATTTCTAAAATATATAGAGAATTTCAGAAATTCTTTTGGAAATGGTATTATTTGATAAAATTTCATCCCCCATACATTTTCCCATTTCTCACATTTTAATAGTAACAGGTAACACAAGAGCTCCTATCTTGTAGGGCTTTTTTGTTTTTTGCAGTTAAATAAGAAGTTTCGTAAGATGCAAGTAAATACTTTTTTGATAGTAACATATTTCTCAAATTTTTTTCCTTAAAGATTTTAAAAATCAAAACATTCCTTTGATTTATTTATAACACAGCGCATGCTTGATATTAAGATATTATTGTAGTTTGGCTGGTCTCATTTTCTCTGCAGCCAAAACTTCATTACGTATTAAGCAAAGAACTTTTTCCGCACCATTGTTACAACTAACTCCGTATTGCAAAGATAGTTCAACATATTTTGTTTTTCATGTCAGTTTAGATGTACTACAACCTAATAGTGAGGACTCTACCACATTGTCATCACCTCTTCTATCTAAATTTAGCTCTTATCCATAACAAAAAAAATACTTTTGTCCTAAAATATAGATGAATGTTGCTAATAACTTTTCCAAATAAATTCTAGATTTAGTTTATTAAATTATATTTGTGCTTGATTTTAAAAATTGATATTCATCACTACCTACACATACAGAAGTGGGGGGGGAATATTATTAAAAGGTTTTTGTCTTGCTGCAGTTAAATATTTTTGTTTTTTTAAAAGGAAGAGATAACAGCAATTTTAAAAAAATCAAACATTCTAACACAATACAGTTTTGATACATGGTCAAGAATGACCATGGGAAAATATTAGAAGTCTCTAATTTCCATAATTAACCTATCATATTTCTGTAAGAGTCTGGCAGCATTCATTGATATTGCATGGTGTGACAGCATATGCTGTGTGTAAAGTATGTATGTTATATTTTTAGAACCAAGGCTTGCAGTGAAGTCACACAATCTAGCATGGGCAAGTGCTGACAGAAGTACCTCGAATTCATTACGAATTTGATTTTGAATAAATTTTTGATCGCTGTACATTACTGTGTTTTAACTGTTGCCAAATTTTTCATTACTCCCCACATTATGTTACACAACCCTACAGTGTAAGAAACTTGATCTAGAGAATAACCAAGATGATGTGGGAGTCTCTTGATAACATAAAAGGATCAGTTGAAGAGTCTTAAGTATTGTTTAGTTTGGAAAAAGGAAGACTTAAGAGCATGAATTTTGTCTTCAAATATTTTAAAATCATCATATAGAAAGAAGAATTATACATTTTTCTTGATCCTAGATCACAACTAGCCTAAAAATGTTAATTTGGGCTTAATATGAGGAAAATTTCTTAATTAGTCCCAAGATAATAATTGGTATCTTATATCTTTCATGTTTTATATCTACCAGGTGACTTCTAATGGCATCTTGTTTATGGGCTTTATTTTGTTTCATAGGCAGGTATTGTGTCTTATCTGTATAAATGACACCTTGATGTCCCATATTTGAGAATAAAAAATTGTAGTTTAATTAAATGTTATTGTACTTCTCTCTTTTTCTAGAGTCCAGTAACAGGACTGCTATCAGCCAGCCATGAACAAAAAGATGCCTGGGTTAGAGACAACATCTACAGCATCCTGGCAGTATGGGGTCTTGGAATGGCATATCGGAAAAATGCAGATCGGGATGAAGATAAGGCCAAAGCATATGAATTAGAACAGGTAATGATTGGTTGTAGTTATTGTGAGCCTGTAATTAGATTTGGGCTAAGGCTATTAATGTAGTAATTGATTTTCATACCAAAAATTTTTCAACAAATTGATCATTTTAAATAATTAATAGTTTGTGTGATTTTCCCAAATGTCTCCTCCTTCTGACTACTTCTCCCCATTTTCTACCATGTTTTTCTTTTGGCTGGTGCCACGTTTTTGTTTTTGTTTTTGTTTTCATTTTTGGAGGCTCTTTTTCCTCAGTGCATACAAAAGCTCAAAGAGAATGTGGAAATAAATTATACCAAATATATGCCTAATAAAGCCTGATTAAAAAAAAAAAGTGCCAGAATTTACTTATAGAGCACATACAACAATTACGCAAAGAAACGTGGTAAAAATAAACTCCTGAGAATAATGGAAGCATGAGAGTAATTTCATGTAAGCTTAACTCAGAAGTCATCTACCACAGTTTGTACCTGAACAGGAGTCCTTTCCCTAATAGCCAGTGGTTATCCATTTTTCATTTAAAGGTTTCCATTCATTGGGAGGGAACCTATAGCTTCATGAGAAAGTTTCTCCTTTTCAAAAGTTCTAATTCTTTTTGGTATTCATATTATCTTTTTCTATATCTACATTTCCTTTCTATTTGCCACTTTGGGTTAGAGTTCCCTGTTTTCCATTTCTGATCTTGTTTGCAAACTTCTTAACACTACTAGAGGAAATCACACAGTCATATCATGGTCCACAACAAAATCATGTTTTCTATTTTGAAAAGACTCTCATTGCTTTTATTCTTCCCTGATTTTATTTTATTTATTTTATTCTTCTCTGTGATTTATAGTTCCAAATCTTTTTTTTCCCCTTAGTTGATTATACTATGTCCCATGGCCCCCTCACCTTCTATTTCACAGAGAAAATGAAGCAATTGTGAAATCTCTTATTCTTGAAATCTCATCTTAATCATCCCTTCTTTGCTATAGCCTTTGAAGGAGTTGCCTTTTCAAGACCATCTCCTGTCCTTCTGTCCTTGATTCTAACCCTTTTTGTCTTTTCCTGAGCTCGCCCCATCATTCACCTTTTCCATTTGGAGCCTGAGTTGAAATCTGGTTTCTGATACTTACTATGTGACACTCGGTAACTTGCCCTGGATAAAATTCTATATGCCTCGGTTTTCTTAATTGTAAAATGAAGATAATAAAAGCACCTATTCCACAGAGTTGTTAGGATCAAATGAGAAAATAATTGTGAAGTGCTTAGCATAGTGCCTGACACAGGTTATATAAATATTAATTATTGTTATTTATGATTCATATGCACTCATCCTGTGAGAGTCTTCTTCATGTCCTTCCACAAGGTCACCTATAGGAATCCAGCTAAAGTTCTTGAAGCCTTGATATCTCCTCACATCACAAGAATACTAATAGAGCCCTCTGGCCATCTACATTCATCCCTCATGTGATGAATAAACGTCCTTTTTCTATCATACTGTACATTACCTTTATGACCTCTTTTGTTCCTGTTCTTTGGAGTTCCTCGTAAGTTATATATTGCAGTTTTTCACAACTACTGTGCACATCTTCATTGTTTCTTCATGATAATTCATTTTAATTATTTGGGAATTGGACATAGAATATAACAATCCCCCAATAATTAAAATGAATTATAAAAAAATCTGGACCTTTGTTTTCATGGGAAACTTGGAGTTAGTAAAAAGAAGTCATTAAAATTGTCATTCCTGAAGGTAATCTGACCAGCTTTCTTTCTGTACATCACCCATCTGTACTATCTAATCCAGATACATACATACATACATAAATACAGGCATACTTTGCTTTATTGTACTTTGTAGATATTGAGCTTTTTACAATTTTACACCATATTGAATAAGTCTGTCAGTACTGTTTTTCTAACAGCATGCTCACATTGTCACTGTGTCACATTTTAGTAATTCTTTCTCTCTCTCTCTCTCTTTTTTTTTTTTTTTTTTTGCTGAGGCAAGTGGGGTTAAATGACTTGCCCAGGGTCACACAGTTAAAAAGTATTGTCTGAGGCCAGATTGAATTCAGGTCCTCCTGACTTCAAGACTGGTGCTCTATCCACTGTGCCACCTCAATGCCCCTATATTTTGGTAATTCTCAAAATATTTCAAACTTTTTCACTAATACTATATCTATTATAGTGATCTGTGATCATTGATCTTTTATGTTACTCTTTTAATTGTTTTGGGATACCATGAACCAGGCCCATATAAATGGGTGAATTTAATCATTAAATAAGTGATTTCTGACTGCTCTATTGACCAACTATTCCCATCTGTCTTCCTCTCCTTAGGTCTCCTTATTCCCTGAGTTGCAACAATATTGAAATTAGGCCACTTAATAATGCCACAAAAGCCCCTAAATGTTCCATTGAAAGGAAAAGTCAATTGATGCATCAAAGTAACTGCTGTCTTATTTTAAGAAACTGCTTAGCCACCTTGATCTTTAGCAATTATTGCTCTATTCAGTCAGCAGTCATCAGCATTGAGGCAGGACCCTCCACTGGCAAAAAGATAATACAGATTGATAAGGGCTTAGATGATGATTGGCATATTTTTTTTTGCAATAAAGTATTTGTTAAATTATGTGCTTTGTGTTTTTTGGACATAATACTGTTGCACACGTTGAATAAACTAAAGTATAGTGTAAATATGACTTTCATGTTCACTGGGAAGTCAAAAAAAACAATTGTGACTTGCTTTATTGCACTATCTACTTTATTGCAGTGGTCTGGAACTGAACCTGCTAATTTATATATATATGCACACACACATAAGTATGCTCATACATATATATATATGCACATATGCATATATGTGTTTGTATGTGTGTGTACTTCTAGCACACATAGACATATACACATGTACTTACACACATATGTACACACACACATACACTCTGATACTGTTACATGGGGCTGACAGCTTCCTCATCATCCATTTTTTCTGATCTTTCCAACTGATCTGAGACTTCAGGCTTTGTGCTGCTTAACTAGCTAATGGAAAAGTACCTCTGGTGTCCATGTGTGGATCATATTCAAACTATTACTACTAGCTATTACATGTAAGCTTAATAATAAAACAATTTAGGAACATTGTAGGCTGTAGAAGTATACTGGTTTCTTTTTTTTGGACACGTGTAATAATTGCCCGTTGGTATCATGACATATATAACAGTTTGTTAGAAGTGAATAACTATTTCTCTTTAAACATTCCAGTCCTTTCTGACTCTTTATGACCCCATTTTGGAGTTTTCTTGGCAAAGATACTGTAGAAGTTTACCATTTTTTTCTCCAGCTCCTTTTATAGATGAGGAAATTGAGTGAAACAGAGTTAAAGTGACTGGCCCAAAATCACACAGCTAGTGAGTGTCTGAGGCTAGATTTCAACTCATGAAGATGAGTATGATTCCAAGCTTATTGCTCTATCCACTGTACTATTTAGTTGTCCAGATAATCTAATATAGAGACAGTTTTTACTTTACATATTCCACAGATCTCTGTGTAAAGTGATTTTTACATAACCTGGATTTGCTGGTAAATGTGGGGAAAGGCTTCAGAGGCAGGCAGACAGGCAAAGAGGAACTGGCAGGAGGTGAGGCAGCACATGGTTCAGGAACACATGGGAAACAGGGACAGAAAAGCAAGAGCAGGAACAGGGCCAACTGTATAAGGGCCTGGCTGGAACTGAATGGAAGAACATGCTGGTCCAAACATAGATTCAGATAGGAGAGAATGTGTGATACACAGGGGCCAGAGACAGATACTGAGTACTGCAAATGCATGGAAGAAAGATACAGTAGGACCAAACACTTGGGCCGGTGGATGGAGTGGGGCAAAGGTCTCCTCTCTTAGTGCCAGAGATCTTAAGCAAAGCTTCCAATTACGTGGTGTTTACATCCATTCTTCTAATTTCACAAAGAGGGTTTTTTAAGTTGGTAGAGAGAAGACTTTGGAGTGCTAAGCCAAGAGGCAATAGTACAGAGGTAAAAACATAGTACTGTACATTAAAATTAGCATATTTGTTCAGAGGGGGATTTTATTTGAAATGTGGATTTCTTTCAGAATTTTTATGTAAAGTAGAGCTTGCATAAAGCAAATTTATATAAAGAAAGAATTGTCTGCACCTTGAAAATACTGACTTTTGGGAGAATAAGGAGGTGGGGAGGGGAAGATTAATGTTGATTCAAAATTTTTTATAATATTATTTGTAATTATAAGACATTGGAAGTAGCCTAATTGTCAAATAATGCAAGTTGTTAAATAAATTGAAGTTCACTGATGTAATGAAATATTATGATTCCATTAAGATAAAAAATGAAGAAATCTGAAAATATTTTTATGAAATAATGCAAATCTAAAAAAATCAGGACCAGAAGATTAACTTTCATGATTCTTACCCTTTTCTTAGTATTCTTCCTCCAACTTACCTGTATTTATTGTATTTTACTTTGTATAGATGAGGGCAGACCTTTAATTTTTGTCAATGTATCCCTAACACTTGACACAATGTGAGTACTTAATAACTATTTGTGGATTGGTGCATTGACTTATAAATATGTAAGAGGAAAAATGAATGGGAATGACTAGCTATTAATCTTGATTAAGACTGAAGAAATGTTTGAAAGGGTAACATTAACATTTCATAATAAAAAAATAAAACAGGGGGCATCTAGGTGGCGCAGTGAATAGAGTACCAGCCCTGAAATCAGGAGGACCTGAGTTCAAATTTGGCCTGACACTTTATTTCCTAGCTGTGTGATATTGGGCAAGTCATTTAGCCCTAATTTCCTTAGCAAAAAAATAGATAGATAGATAGATAGATAGATAGATAGATAGATAGATAGATA